>VUQJ01025370.1:7033-17698 GCA_015108635.1 Andinoacara biseriatus
GAACACACCTGCTTTCACCTCTCCTTAACTTTTACCATTTACAGATGTGCTTAGCCCAGGGGTGCCAAACTCCCAGCCGCAGGCCACTTCCGGCCCCGCCCCCGTCCATGAATTATGTCAAAAATAACATACAATTTGGCCCTTTAAGTTCCTTTTTTGACATTTCGCCTTCCCCTCCAATCAAGAGTGTTAAGCGAAATGTCAAACAAGTAACTTACAGGGCCAAATTTTATGTTATTTTTGACATAATTCACAGACCGGAAGTAGGGGGCGGGGCCGGAAGCGGCCTGCGGGCAAGGAGTTTGGGCACCACTGGATGCCTACAAATTAGGGAAACATGCTAATGAGAGAAAAATAAACGATGAAAGTTCTTAGTTTAAACCATGACTCACATATAATATCAGTATGAACAGAATTCATATTTGATATGATATGTGACTTAAGTTCTGAGCTCCTCCGTGAAGCCTGATGTTTTAGGACATGTTGAAACAGTATAAAGATCCTAAGAAATAAGAACTCACCAGTGTTCTCCTTGATATCATGATTGCTACACAAACTATTTCTAAAGAAGACATCTGTGTCCTTCCTGCTTGAATGAATTTGGCCTCGCAAGATTTCCATAATGCACCCGAGCAATAAGAACACCCACAGTTTTTTTTTGTTTTTTTTTTAACGGGAAATAAATCCCCACTGGCTCTCTCTTTTTCAAGAAGGATGCCGCATGAGGGCGAAGTATCCAGTGTTAAAGCAAAGTATTTTTATCCTATGATATTCAAACCTCAGACATGTGCCTGAACCCTCAGTCACAACACTAAAAAGGGTCTCTTTAGTTGGTGCTGACCAGTCCAGCAGAATTTGTATACTCATTGCTCTCTATTCAGCTAGGTGGAGAGGTACTAATATTTTCCTGTGAATAAAGCCTCCAGGTGTTGATGGTGGTAGAGTAGATAATTTGAGTGTAAAACATGCAGAATGACAACAGTGCCCTCACGGCACCTCGTGATATCATATTGCAAGCCTCAAAAGCTGGCCTCAGTTTGAACAACACAGTCATCCGCCAGTATCCAAACATTCACTGGCCAGGTCTCCTGGTGTGTGCTAAATGACCCAGTGGATGATATGTGAAGTGATGTCCTGTGGGCTGACATGGCTAACCTGGCAAGCGGGGTCTGGCCGCACAGTAAATGTTAATTTGCCAGCTTTTCTAGTGTTTTTCATATTTCCCTCAAGAAGACGTTTTTGATTAAAGCTGCTTTTCTTTCTTGTGGAACAGTGAAAAATAGGCTGCTGTGAATCCAAATGACATTCTTCATCTGGTGGATAAGTGCCTGGTGGTACAGCACAGGGAGGAGCGTGATCAGAAAAAGCCGTAAACATTTTTCTCTAATTTTATAGAACAGGACACTTTAATTTGAATACACATTTAGGCATCACTTCATGTCAGAAGTGTCACATTTCTCAGAAGTTTATTAGTAGTTTATTAGATTTTTTCCCCCCCAAGAACCTCTTAGTAAATGTGAATCACCACCTCATAAACATGGCTTGTTAATATCTGCCTGTATTAAATTTGGTATACAGCTGAGAGAGAATTTGCTGGAGTGGGTGATGAATTGTTAAATTGTACACACATATGAGGAAGCCTCAATCAGTTCAAGAAAAACATTAGACGTTGTTTTGAATGGCGCTGGCTTAATGATAGTGTGTTTGAAAGCTGCAGGTATGTCATATTAAACATTGATGGTGCAATGCTGGCAACCTGGGAGGGGAAATTTGCATTATTGAAATTTCCTCAAGAACAGTGAAATAGCTTGAACTATAGTGAGTGCTAAATTAAATTAATTGGAAAACAAGATGTTGCCACAGTAAGTTAAAGAATACTGGGCAACCTTTTTTTGCACTTTGTTAAAATGTTAAGATTCAGCAGGACCCAAAATGTTAAATTTTTTTCTCTCTCAAAAAAAGCTGTTGACCTTGTCTTTCTTAAAAAGTAATGTTTAGGTTATGAAGAAATTGTTTTCTTGTCAAAAGTGATTGATATTGGGAAACTTATAAATGACACAGATTGCAGGACAGTTATTAGAGACTTGCAATCTACTTTTAACATCATAAAATAAAGATAACATGACATGAAAGATAACATTTAAACTTGCAATCAGCATATTCTTGGTTCTTTTGTTTGCCTTTTTGGTTTGCTCACTTGTAAACTAGCTTATACAACTCCACAGGCAGCACTTTTCAGCACACATCTTACACACAAATTTGTAGAAATGAAGCGCGATACAAGGAGTCCACACTTTACCATCTAAGTAGTCAGAAATTGCTTTATCTTGCTTTATTTGCTTTATTTTATTAGCTCAATCAGGCCACACTTTCTATTTATTGCGGTCACCGCAATAAATACAAAGTGCAAGAAGACGACAAAGAATAATTGAGAAGAGGGGAAGGCACAGCGGTGATATTGCAGTACGCACTGGAAATGATAAAGCTGTTGCACTTTGCTCTGTTCTTGACGTAAATATGGACTTACATTTTCATAAGCACATTTATAATATCTACTGTCTTCTCCATTTGTTATATTTTTAAAACTTCTTAAATGTTTTTAACTGTAAGGTGTTTTTCACTTATCTCTAATGCTAACGGGCTAGTAGCTGGTTATCTGCCTTTTGATTTCACCTGCCACCAATCATCTGAAACATTCCACAGTTTTGTGTCTGTCTTCAAATGTCCTTGACTCTCTGGTTAATCCATAGATATCACAGTGCATTTTTCTTTAGCTCTGTATTGCTTGAAAATAGGCTCTCAATTATACATACAAGTTCCTGCACTCTTGCTGTGCTCAAAGCTAACACATGCATCGTATAATGTGATTTCCATTTTCTGTATATGTAACAGCAGAAGGCAGTAAAGCAGTTGAAATGTCAGTTATATATTTTTGTGCAGTGTACAGAGCTCTTAAGCAGTAGATGTCCTTCTGTTAATGCTACTTCATGTGCACTTTCTGACAGGCAGAATTACTGCTGGAACCTTTATTCTGCTGTGTTATTTTGGCCTAGTTGGATGTTTCTTCTCTGTGATGGTTGTATTGTGTAGCCTAGGAAGAGAATTGAGTCTTGCCAAATAAGATAACTTTGAAATATCTAGGCTATCACAGCACTATTTTCCAAAAACCTTCCAATATCTTGAGTGGTGCGGAGATCCTACAATACCTTTCTCTCTGTTTCTCACGTACCTTTTCCCACTTTGCTTCTCCATTCCTCTTTGGCCCTGCCAAACATAACCTGCAATCTTTAAAGTTTGACCTTCAGTCAATAGCACACTAGAGTTCAAACTCTGCAGAGATGAGGGATGTGTGAGTTTTCTATAGACGTGTTTAAAAAAGAAGGAAATACTTTTGGTCTTAAATACAGGTCATTACATACTTTCATACATTATACTTAACAAACGTATTAGACCACCTGTCAAGAAGACAAGAAAACATGACTATTTTAGAAATCTGTCAGAAACGTTGTTTAAAACTCACATTGATTAATTAACTGAATTTACGGTTTTATACCCAAATTTGAGTCGGCACACTGGACTTCTCTCTCTGAGAAGTCAAATTAAACTAATTTTTCTGTTCAGGTATGCAAGTAAATAACTGTAATTTAGCATCTTAATCAAAAAAAATTGCACATTATGAAGGATTAACTATTACACAAGGCTAAAAATGATTTTGGTCATTACTGATGCTGCTAATTTACAACAGCTGTGGCGTAAAGCTTACACTGTGAGGTGGTCTAATAAATATTTTAACCACTGTACAATTAATAAACAGCTTAGATAACTACAGTGGAGTATAGTTACAATATTTGAAACAAGGCTCTCGTCAATAAATGCAATACTATAGAACTCGCCCACATTTTCTGAATGTTGCCAGCTAATTAATTTTAAAATCCCGTGATAAGATTCAACCTAAGAGGCTTCTCACTCTGTAAATCATGCTGTGACTGAGCTGACTTTGCCCAGGCTGTCAAAATTACTTAGAACTGTGGTCTTAATAGAGAGCATAAACATTGAGTGTTTTTCCTCTGTGCCAACTTGTGTTCAAGCAGGAGCTGAAGTGCATTCCCTATGTATAATTTAGTTCAAGTTAGATGAGTCAATGTTTGTCACTCGCAGAACTTGCTTCCAGGCAGGAACAAACAAGTTCACACCAGGGTGACACAAGAGCTAACTAACAAACTCTCGAGCACATATCCACCTCAACAATCACTGAGTTAGACTGATTCATAATGGAACCCAAACTGAAGCCTACTACCAACATCAAAATATCAACAGTCAGGCAGATATTTATGGGCATTTGCTCTCTGAAATTTGGTTGTGAGCACATTACAGTTAAATGACTCATGAGTAAACTTGAAGTTGATCCAGACCTATGCGGCACTACATCTGCATATCCACCAGAGGAGCGGAGACCACAGCAGAGACTCAGCAAGGTCACCATCCCTCACCTTTTGTTCTGCCTGTGATGCAATGCATGAAAGAAAAGGGAAGGCGAGGTAGAAAGATGGTAGACACTGTAACAGAGGCCCCTGTGGTGCTCTACAAGGCTTATACGCCTCTGCCTTGTCTCGTAAGCATCACTTCTCCATTGGCCCTGGGGCAGAGTGCTCACTGACACCTGTGTGCTGCCCACGCTTCTCAGCGGCTTGTCATTCACCCTCCCTAATGTTGACACCAGGACTCTGTGCTGCCTGTAGACGTGTCAGCATCTTCCTCTTCTCTTTATTTTTTTCTCCCAGTCTTACTCCCCCTCTCTCTCTCTCTCTCTCTCTCTCTCTCTCTCTCTCTCTCTCTCTCTCTCTCTCTCTCTCTCTCTCTCTCTCTCTCACACACACACACACACACACACAGTCTTGTTTCTGTTATTTTAGAGGACATTACAGTGACTTTCATGCACTTCCTGAAATCTTGACCCTTTCCACAGGTGGCTAATTCACTTAAGAGGCCACCTACTGTCATACTACTATGATGAAAAATTTCACAAGCTCATGAAAGTGAAAATGAAAAAGGCTAAAAAATGTTTCATTTAACATGTGATGAATATTTTAAAGTTTAGCTTTTTTTTAATGAAATTACAAACACAATCTTAGATCTATTCGTATAGAAAGAAGACGAAGGCTTTTCTTTTCTCAACTTGGAAAAACCTATTATGTTTGGTAAATACCAGAATAAGACGTTCTTCATATTTATCGTACATTCTTTTATGAAATGGTTAGCTACATCCACCCAGTTCAATTCACTTTTATTTAGATAGCTCTAATTCACAGCAACAGCCACCTCACGGTGCTTTACTGTATATTGTAAAGTAACAACGTTACAATATTAGAAAGAAATCCCAACAATCAGATGATCCCCTGTGAGTTAACACTTGGTGACAGTGGAAAGGAAAAATTCCCTTTTAACAGGACGAAACCTCCAGCAGAACCAGGCTCAGGGAGGGACAGTCATCTGCCTCAACCGGATGGGGGAGAAAAGAGCTGAGGGAGATAGGACAAAAAAAAATATACCATGAGACAGAGAGAAACAGAGTTTCATAACTAAGTGATGATTCAGGGTCATCTGATACAGCCCTGACTATAAGGAAAGTCTTAAGCCTAATGTTAAAAGTAAATAGGGTGTCTGTCTCCTGCATCCAAACTGGGAGCTGGTTCCATAGTAGAGGGGCCTGTGCCTCCCATTCTAACACAAATAAGTCTACAGCGTGAGAGCAAAGTGCTCTTTTAGGATAAGTCAGACACTACAGGATGAAATCATGCTGTATGACTGGACAAAAATATCAAAGGGTAAGGGACAAGAATGTCTACAAAGACAACTGCACAAACCTGCAGTATTTATGGTCCTGTTTTGGTGTCTGTTTGACCAGCTTGTTCCTTATGCAGAGAGACAGATTGTGGGAATTCAACCTATACCGAGGCAAGGGAAGCACACTTGCATGCAGTCCTCCAAAAAGTCATTAGGATGTAGCTGAAGGTGGTGGCAGGTTGTAAAGGAAAGGGAATGACAGTAGATATTAACATGATGACTTTTGTCTTTTCCTAGGCAGGGATTAAGCAACAGGAGCAACAACAGCACCTTAACTCATCGGCACCAGCCGATGAGCATAAGGAATACTAGAGATAATACCTGATTGTTCTTGCAAATTTATTGACATTTAAACAGATGTCCAAAAACCTTCATACACACGTCTGTTTTGGTTTATGTGCTCTGTTGTCAATTTTTCCTGAACTTTTTCAATTTAATCTAAAAAAAAGAAATAAAGATAAGTTTATCCTGTTAATGTAGTTGCTGTGGCTGCGTAAAAAAAAGTAGAGGTGGATGGAAGCAGATAAATATCTGCTTTTCTTCACATGTAAACTATGTGTGAATGTGTTCTGTTATTCATTGTTTCAAAACACGCTCAGTCAATGAAGTTAGACCACTAGATTTATTTTAAAACCCTTTTTCACTTTGAAGCAGAAAAAAAGTTGTTGGGGGATGCGTATTGATCAGGGTGTGATCTTTCTCTCTTTGCCCTTATTGCTGTCTAAAGCCCATAGAGAAAACGAAACAGAAGACCATTATTCCTTTCATTGACCTTCCCATAAAACATCTGTTTGCATTTTCTCCTGCCTCCTTTCTCTTCTAACAGCCTGTTTTTTGTTTTTTTTTTTGCAGTGCCATCTCTCTGTCTTATCTTTTATCTTTCCTTTTCTCTCTCTCTGAGACAAGCTGAGACAGAAAGATTCAGACGAGAGAAAAAAATCAGACAGTGATGGAAGTAAAGACGGAGCAAGGGAGGTAAACAGAGAGAAGAAATAAGAGATAGGAAGACAGCGCTCCATGTCTGTGATCTCGGTATGAAGCTGATCCCTGCTTGGCCCAGTTCTTTACCTCACTCTGTCTCTGCGCTTTTTTTTTTTTTCATCCTTTTCCCCCCTTCTATTTGATTATTATTTCATTCTGTCATTCATTCCTGCATTTGGCTGATTAATTTTTAAACTCAGGATTGCAACTAAAAGAATTTAGTTTGGTATTTAAATTTGGGTTGTGACCTCCAAAAATTTCTCCTGCCTAATCTCTCTTCTTTGTGATCCTTTTCTTCTCACTGCAGGTAGTATCCGCTGCTGACATGTGCTCCTGCACCCCACAATTACTGTCACATTTGGTGAAGATAATGAAGAAAGGAGTGAAATGATAAGCAGTCAGGCTGTGATGAGATTTTATTAAGAGTGTCTCATGTATTTGACAGATAATAATGTTCCCTACCAGCAGGATTGATTTTTAGTCTTATTTTTGTTTGTTTTTTATTTTGTCTCTCTGAAGTGCAGCTTCTGACTTTACGCTGCTGCGCTCTCCGCTGCCGATTTTTTAAAATACAGTAGAGCGTTACAAATGAGCACACTGTGCAGCAGCATGACAACGCAACCAACAACCAGTTGCCTCAAGTTGTGCTCAAACTTGGATTATGTGCAAGTGAGTTGTTTGGGGTGTAATAATTGGTCATTTGAGCCAATTTCATTGACATTTTGAAGGTTATACTGAACTGTAACTTGCAGGTTAGAGACTGCAGAGCGACAAGGAAAGTGGAAAATAATTAAAAAGAGGATTTCAAATTTTGCTAATTCCAATCAAGAATTACTTTTTCTGTTTAGTAAATGAATAATAAAGAGAAATAAAACATCATAGCCTGGTTATATTTCTATATAAAAGCAAGGTTACCGAGTTCCTGTGTCATTTTGTAGTTTTCTCATTTAACAAAGTTGATCACTGTATTATAATAATTGGGCTACATATAATTGCAAACTTGACTATTAAAGCAGACTAATAGCTTGACTCTTTCTGTCATGGTTTGCTGTTCATGACATTTTAAGTTGTAGTTTATACCTTTTTGTTAGCTTCTGTTTAGGTTTTGTGTTTTATTTAGTTTTAGTTTTTGAGAGTTTAGCGATTTTGTGTTTCTTGGAGGCTGTTAATATTTTTGATTTCTTTGGTTTTGGCGTATTCTTGCTTCCCCTGTACCTTCTTGCATTTTATTGTCAAGTCTTCATTTCAGCATTCAGATTTTCCCTGTTAAATTACTTCTTGCTTTGTTTTCTTTGTTCTTTGTCTGTCTGTGTGTGTACTTTGACTATTTCTTGAGGAGTTTAGATTTGATTGGGCATCTCTTATATTGGACTTGGTTTTTGTACTAGATATCTATCTGAGTTAAAAGTACAGTTTTAGTTTCAAGGTTACTTTAAAAATGGCAACTAACTGAATGATCACAGACCTGGCTCTGGTCTTTGCTGCAACCATTTTAAAGGCAACAAGATCTTCAGTTCATTGCACATAATTTTGGTCATGCTGTGGTCTCCAAACACTGTTTCCTTAGTATGACTGTAGCATTAGTGAAGCTGTAATGTTGTGTAACTGAGCGGAAGCAGAGTAGAAGTAGAACTAGAAACTGCTTTTTAAACTTTATTATACGGAAACTTGTTTCTGCCACAGAACCAAACAAAACTTTTTCTTTTTTTTTTGCCAGCTCAAACTTGAAATTGAGAACTTGAATTTTTTCAGGTATTAGGTCAAAATTCTCACTTATGGATGACAAAAAATGCCAATGTCAAAAACAAGCTTCCATGTTATTGAGACCAAAATACAAATCTAAAGAGGATTTTTCTGACTGATTAGTCTACATATGCAGATTTATGTTCTGGTGACCTGAAACTTCCTTGGTTGCAAACAAGTTTCTTCAGTCCGTTATCAATCATCAAGAGAATCAACGAAAGTGAAACCTTATCAGAAACATTCATGTGATTGATCCCTTCAAAAACCATTGCACCTTGAATTAAAAATGATCAGTTTCATCCACTTTGATATATGTAGGTAATGAGTTTAATGTAATGATTTCTCAGGCAGCCACATTAACGTGTCCAAAGAAAGTTACAAGTTTTCAGCGTTACTGAGCCAGAAAACCCCACTAAGCCACTGACTTCCTCAGGGCTACCTTGGCTGTTCAGGCCTTTGTGGATAATATTTAATGAAGTGATCAAAATGATCATTATGTAATTATAATTAGTTTCTTAAAAACATGGAAATAGCTATCAGATAACAACATAAATTGGGTAATTTTGAAGTCAGACTCTTTATGGAAAAAAGTGTGTCGTTCTCCGTCGCTCTGCTTTCTGCTGGTTTGGGTTCCCTGCGGGTTTTTTTAAGGAGCATCTCACATTACGCTGCAGGGTTTTATAAACTGCTGATCAGGGAAAAGGAAGTAAAGTGGAAATAACAAGCAGCTTTAGATTCAGTTTCATGACTGAAACTTCTATATACATAAACAAACTCTTAATCCATCGTCACATCATCACTCACATTTACTATGAGTAGAGAATCAGTGCACCGCTCTTGCCTGTTTCACACCTCCCTCCTCTGCTTCTGTGTTTGACCTTGTTGCTGCAGAGCATGGCAGAGGGGGGATGGGGAAAGAAAGCATAAGATTGAGCTCGGCGGTCAAATCTTCCTGAGTTAACGAGCTGTCATCTGCAGATTGAAGTTCCCACACATTCAAACAAGCCTCGAGTTCATGTGCCGCTGAACCCCTGATGCACACTGCCCCCTTAAAAGATGTTTATTCATAGAGATTTAGTGTAACCTCTCCCGAGTATTTGACTTAAAATTTTCTATCCAAATATTTAAGCTTGCATTCAGTGTGGCCTCGGGTCCTCTTCATGTTCACTGCCCTGTGCACACATTCTCAAGGCTGCCTTAGGGTCACCGATTTGACCTTTTGACCCCTATGGTCAGAGGTCTCGGCCAATCAAGAGTGTAAATGTGAAAAGAAAGGGGCGATGGACTCCCCTGGCTGTTCATTAAAGCTCCCTCTCTCTTTCTGTGTGCATGTGTCAGCAGATTTAGATCCCTTCCATTGGCACCATAGAGACAGAGTGAATAGACTCTAATGATTGATTTTATCTTTTCACCCAGTCTCTGTGCCTCTTTCTCTGAACATCAAAGCTGAAATTAGAGTCACAGTCATGAGTTACGGGACGTGTTTCATACAGCGTCGACTCTGTGTGACCCCCTTCTGCCTCAGGTTGCAAATCAGATATGACGCATACAAGTCCTGCTAAATAATCCACAAATTTGGATGCGCTGTTTTTAGCCATTAAATGTATGTGTATTCCTTAACATCTGAGAAGTGCCTCTGGATTTATAGATTTTTTTCTTTATGATTGTCAAACCCCAAGCCTTCTGAGACATTTTACCCCCCTTATTTTTATCAAATGTATGCAAATGATAGGTTGAAAAAGAAGCCAAGATCCTCTGCTTGATGAAGCGAGTTTTTATCAGACATTGCAGCAATTTTTTTGGAAATCATGGTTACTGTCAGATGGAGGCGTTCTGTGCAGCGGTGTCTTTCTCAGCTCCTTCCCACTCAGTGATTGTGCGTCAGGAGGCCAGTGTATCATCAGCTGTTTGCTACTCCAGTTACTGTTCCACGGAGTTGTCATTCTTGCCTGGTAATGATCTTCAGCTTTTATTTTCCAGGCTGAGGTCTATTAGTTCTCTATTTAAAACCCCAAGGGAGGAGGAGACCTCTGCGTGTGCAGCTATCAGCAGGGAGCACATCGGAGTCTCTGCAGGTCTGACGGTCGCTGATAAGAG
>VUQJ01025372.1:2040-15373 GCA_015108635.1 Andinoacara biseriatus
CACTCAGCAGGCAGGAGAAGGGGAAATGTCTTTCAAATCACAGGAAGGACCGAGCCACAAAAGTTAGTGCAGATCAGTCGAGTGTCAGCTCTCGCACTCTGTTCCAGCTCTAATACGTAAACTTATTACAAATAAAATCAGTGATCACATCAGTGGCTGAATCATCATATTGGCATGACAACGGTATAGTACACATTGTGAGACTTTAAAAGGGTAAAAATAAAAATGTAAATTTCCTTTACCATTAGCCTAACTACACTCTGTATGCATGTACAATAAGATCCATTTTTCCTCATGGCCTCCCTCCCCGCTCACCGGGTCTTTTGGAACTCTGTGACGTGTCCCAGCATGTTTGTGATTGCTCACGATCCCCCTGCTCATTGTTTTTGGCAGAGCGGCTGCTCTGAGATTCAGGTGTCATCGTTCAGGCAGGCAGATAGGACATCAAGACATTTCCTCCCAGGAGTCCAGAGAGCACAGAGAAGAAGAATGCGAGATGTGTTTATCGGACACAATTTGATAAAGAGTCTGTGTGTCAGTGATAGCAAAATGGCTCCCAGGGGAATCCACTTGCTCCGCTCACCGACTCCGCAGACTCGGGAAGTTTGGGAGTGTGATTGCTCCCTGTGATTTGTTTGAAATCAGACTTGGTCTGACAAAATCGTGCATGCAAAGCTATATAGAAGTAAATATTGAAAAAATATTAAAACTACTGCATTTAATTTTCTTTAAACTACACAGCATGCAGTCAAATTTGGTTATTGCAAATCACATTTCACCTTTGTAATAATGTCAGAAAGCAAATAAAATTAACTGCAATTAATCCCATGCATCTGTGACAACGCAGTGCAGCACATTCGTTTTAGCTCAGGGTCAGAGAGTCCACGCATGAAAGTTGCCGTTGTTTGTCTTGCATTTGATTTTTGAATTCCTATTTCGATGTCATTAATTTTGAGCTTTTCTCCGTGCATCATGTGAGTTCTGGTTCCTGTTTAATTCTTAATGGAGTTTTCATATCTGTCCTGGTGTTTTTATTGAGCTTCAGTTCCTACTTTGAATTTATTGTTTGCTCTTGTGTTTTTAGTTCCCTCTGCGTTTCCCTGTCTTTGTCCTCCTGTCTCATCTGCATGCTTGCAGCCTTCCTGTTATCATGCTATCAGAGAACATGGCAGGGCCAATTAGCCTGCAGAAGTTTACATCTTTACAAACACTAAACTACCAGTTAGGCATTATTAACTTGACCATTATTAATCAGTCATCAATGTAAGACAACAATGACATTACATCAGCTCAGAATAAAATCCACAAGCTAAACCTTTGTGTGAGGCAGCTGTCAGGTTGTCAGTCAGCGCCACATTACTGTAGCAATGATGGTTTAAAATGAACTTATGTATAAGCTTTAGACACAAAACACTGCTCAGTGATTAGTGATCTATCACACTGATGGAAAAATGTAGTTTAAAGGGAGTTTTTGGATGCAGGCTGCAGACAGTCTGAGTCTCATCATGAAATATGTTCACACTTTGAAACATCTGAATGCGAACATTTTTAAATAGATGTATAAAAATGTAAAGTTTAACATCTTTTTCAGTGGAAATGACCAAAGTCAGTTTTACTAGATCTAACCAATGCCATGTATTATTAAACTGTCTTTTTCATGTGATTTATATTTGATCCTGCAGTTACAGCTGGAAAAGTGTCTTTTTCCTTTCCTCTTCTCTTAGTTTGTTATTGTAGTTTATTTGATTTTTCCTTATTACGTGCAGCTTTATGTAGCACTTTTTTCTCCTTCTCAGTTTTTGTTAGTAAAATAAAGCTCCTTTCCAGGTTATCATAACAAAACCATCAAACCAAAACCAGGGAAAAAGCATAAATTAAAAGTCACAGCCAAAGCACAAGAAATGGGTGGAAGTCTTCCGTACTAAAACGATCTGTCAGGGAACAAAAAGGAAACTGGGAATATATAGACAGCTGTAATGTAATGTACTTGCATTTATTAAGTGCTTTTCTAGTCCTTCTGACCAAGTACATTAGGCTACACATATTAACATTTATACAGTGCTTTATTCTATAAACACTACAGCACATTCATGGCCAATTTAGAATCACCAATTAACCCACCACAGGGAGAGCGTGCAGACTCCACCCAGAACGGCCCCAGCCGGAGATCGAACCAGGAAACCTCTTACTGTGGAGCAAAAGTTCTGACAGAGCACCTCCACGCGAACCTATAACAGACTGATTAACAACAGGTGTGGAGGAAAAGTGGCAGGAAACAGATCAAAAGGTGTAACTAGGACTAGCTATAGGGACTTCAAAATAAAACAGGAAACCCAGAAGAAACCAAACCAAAACATGACAGCCTGCAGTATGCATGCATTATACAGGCCTAAGATTATCACTTCACATGCATCTCATGCAAGATGCCTCAGCCAATTAAAACATGACTTCTGAACAGCATGCATTAACATTTAAAATTGTTTCTCATTTGCAAGAACATGAAAGCATTTATCTGTCTTTATATGCCTCCGTGCAACACCATGCGCACACAAGCACAGATAGACTCTGACTGCAATAATAACACTGAATACGTAAACGGTCAGAACGTGCTCATTGCTGCAAGTTCTGACCGTTTACCTAATCAGAGTCTATCTACAGCATTGACACACACTGTGGCTCTGTCTGCAGGTATCTGTGAAGCTCATTAAAGTGAAAGTGACTCCTGATTAAACGTCACTTTAACAGTTTGATGAAGACCCGTTATGTATACCGCTTATATAAAAAGAGCTTATATGTGAGTGAGCATGTGTTGGATGAATATTTGCACATGCATGAGGCTGCAATTACAGATGCATGTGCATGAATATTAGTTTGAAGCAATTCAGGCAGCTGCAGTACATCTGTATTGTTTGTTCAAGTTCGCTCAAATCATCCAATCGCAGTTTTCACATTTTTTTTCTTCAAAACTGCAGCTAAATTGGATCATCTGTCCCTTTAAATCAAACAGTTCACATTCATTTTTCTGTGCATTCTATATTGATCAAAGGCTTGTCTGGAACTTTATTGCATCTCTGCTTATTGCATTTCTTCATTTCATTTCTTTCCATGTCAACATTTGGCCCGATGTACAGAGGGACTGTTTCATGGAAGGACTCATCAGATGGGAATCCAAATCAATTTGTCAGGTCATGTTTGACCGACTCATTACTGGCGGTTCGATTAAAAAGCAGAGCGAGCTCAGGTGACTGACAAGGCAGCTGAAGCCATTATGCAAAGATTTGGGATCGCATCCCAGCGTTAGATTGCTATTCCCATCCAGAGGCCTCCTAAAGTCATCCATCATAAGAAATTTCATTTTGTTTCTTAATGTGGGCTACGTGTTGTTTTGCAAGCCGCAGAAATGATCAGAATTTGGCCAGCGCAGACCGTAGACCGAGCGTGCTCAGTTATTGTTATCATCAACAATTATTGTCTTTCATTGATTTGGCAGGAAGAGAGTGACTGGCTGTGTTTAAAATGGAGGCGTGTTCCCCCGAACAGTGCCAACACTGGGCAAGATCAAATACTCAAGTCTGTTTCCTTTGCCAAGGACTGCAATTAAAGCACATTCCACTCCAGGTTTTAAATGTCTCCAATATTTCCTTTTAAACAACTGTGGAAACAGTTTGGATTATTAACATGTGTGTCCGCTCAGTCCAGCTCACAGGGGAAAAAAAAGGGATTGTTCAGCTTTGATGAGCGGTCTAATACATTATCGTATTTGTCAAGAAACACATTCCTCTGAAAATTAGTATTTTGTTTCATTTTTTGGTCAAACGTCCTCACACAAAAACATTTCAAACCCACAGTCCAAAGTTCATACAAAAATTTAATCAGTATATTTTCTGCTTATTGAAGTGTAACTTTTTATATATATTATGGATGTTTTCTTTATTGTGCAATAAGGTATTTAAAGCTTCTTGCAAAGCTGGACGATTCTCCAACCTGTTCCCTCATGCCGAACGTCCACAACTGCACACCGGATAATCTTTATTCGCAAGAGAAATTTTATACAACTGAGCAGCGCTGTGTATACACACACCGTGAAGCAAAGGAGGAAATAAAGTCCCCAGTCTGAGATTTTCTGCTAAGTGAAACATTATCAGGAAACCCCCAGGATTAATAATTGCCCAAATGATTAATTGCACTCACTGATGGCTGCTTACAAAAACAGATATGTTAATTTCCAATGGGCCATATCATTGGACTGACTCTAATGGCTGCCGTGCACGGAGCTCTCCTCCGTCACCACCTTTTAGAAATGTCTGAATGAGTATGTCTGATATTCCACCACATTCAGATCTGCAATCATTATTAAAGCTTTAAAAGAAGAATGATACACGATGCTTCCATGTGGATATATTTCTTTGTGTGTGTGTGTGTAAAGACAGGGTAAGAGAATTTGAATGCGTGTTTTTCTTTCATAAAATAACAATTCATCTACCATAAAAATATTAGTCATTTTGATATCTGTGGTGAGCGTGGACGTTTTAAAAGAAGCAAAGCTAAAGCTGGAGCTACGCTGAGCTCAGAGCCGGTCACAAAACCTCGAGCAAAGGAACAAAGCAGCTACAAGGAGAATTATGGAGATGAATGAAAAAGGGAAAATGTTTGATATTCTGTTAATTGATACTCCTGAACTTTGTTTTGCTACATCAACCTGCTACCCCTGCTTTTGTTTGGTAAGTTAAAATAGGTCAGGTACAAGTGGGTTTACAGCAAATTTCAATTACCAAATTTGTACCTCTTTCTAGTAGGAGAGCACTTTATTTTCAAATGTTATATAGACACACACTTTAGTGGTAAAATGTGATCATTGTGACTTTACAGGCTGACCTTCTCTTAAGCTTTATTTTATGGCTTTAAGATGTGTTTATTAAGATGACGAATGGATCACGGCTCCAACCAGCTGTAATTATCACCATTACTATGTTTATATTTCTACCAGAGTTCTGGGCTCCTCCTCAGATCTTGGTCACAGGCTCTTAAGTATCTGATACCCAACATCATGGCGTGTTTATGATCCCGCCACAGCCTTTATTACTGTCTCGGCTATCATAACAGTTGGGGGACTTGCTGGGGGCAGAAAATGGCAGGCAAGCCTTTTAGATTGGAGCACATATGCATGGTGATAGATGTAATCCTTCTCTCCCCCACTCACCCTCTGTTTGCTATCCCCCCACATAGCCCTTAATAGCAGCGAATCCCCTCCAAGGCTGTGAACCCAAGCAGCGCTCCAGTCTGCCTTCATGCTTGTTGACTTCAGAAGGTTCTGATGTCATAATGAAGGGGGCTGGTGCTTTGATATGGCTCCTCGGGAATTTCATGCTCCCTGTGTTTCGAACGGACTAAGATGCTCAGCTGGCAGGTACAGTAGAAATAGGAGTTTTATTGCCTCTGCCTGGGGGGATTACCAGCTACCCCTAAGGCAAGGATGGAAGCGGCGGCATCAAGCCCCTGCTCTCTCTTCAGCCTTCAAGCTGCATTTCTCACGCCATCTAATCTGAAAGTGCAGCTCAAATCCTACTAATCTCCTCCAAATACAACAGGATCCAGGGTGGTATACCATTTACTGCCCTAGCAGTCTGTTCAAGTACTTAATTGATTCATTGTGCCATGGGGGGGTGTGGTGGGTGGGGTATTTTGGAAGTGAAAAACAGTCAGTTGTGTTTCTTGAGGCTAAACAATAATATATCCCACACATACTGTAGTAGTACAATCAAAGAGAGGCAGATGAGAAAATTACACAAAAGAGTGTATTTTGCTAAATGCAATACCAGCCTGGTGCACAATGGGATATGGTGTCTGCACTTGCCAGAAACTATTTGCAAGATGTTCAGGCTTTAGAAGAAAAGACGGTGAAGCAGGGAGAGGATGAATATGTATTTGTTTTCAGTAGAGAGACACATGTTCAGTGTCTGTCTCTCAGCATAGATCTTTATTACATCAAACGGGCTGTTGGTTGTCAGAACAATAGCAGGAACAAAGCCTAAGTTATTTCCTCCAGTACCTTTAATGATGTAATGTATTTTGCCATCAGCTAGTGGGGAGTAGCAATCAGTCGGGATATATGACATTCCTGCATGATTCCTAGAGCAAATCGTCAGTGCACAGCCGCGCTTGACAGGGGTACAAATTTATCATTTGCTTTACGATATCCCCCAAATCAGTTCAGAATGCCTTTAAAGGGGGCCGCGGGGAAGCAGTGCAAAGACACATGTGAGTCGTCTGTTCACCAGCAGGCTCCCCGCGGAATATAAATCCTGGGCTTCCACAGCGGAACAGCCTGAAGTGGAAGCAGACATACTTTACTAATAAAGAGTAGTTTTCCAGCTTTGCTAATGGCGACATTTGCTACAGTACAAAACTTGAAGTAATAAGCAGACATTTTTAAACAGAATAAAGTAACTTTTTTTGTACTTTATTATCATGAAACACCACATCTTTGTTTTTTTAATGTTTGCTTGCTGGACTAACTGTTGTCTTTTCAGGAAAAATCTGGGGCACGGGAAGTCAAGCATTTCATGTTCCTGGCTGCAGGATCTGCAGTGTGTTTGAAATAAACTCTAGATTAACCGGGTGCTTGAGCAGCGATAGTCATAATTTGTAAAAGAAAAGAAAGGCTCGGACGGCAAAACATCACATCAAAAAAGATAAAAAAAAAAAAGATAAATACAGTGATGTTTTTGTATGAATGAATAAAATTTGCAACTAAAGGCGGCGACATGAGCATTACTGCCCTTTGTGAGAATTAAGGGGCACTCCAAAGTGTAAACTTTACATGCATTCTAACAGTAACGCAGTACTCGGCATCGCTGAAGATGGTCTGTGTGAACAAGCCAGTGCTAATTCTGACAGGAAAAAAAAATCACATTTTAATTTACATTTTTTTCATTAAAATCCAAACCTCAGCCCACGGGCAAGAAATCTGAGTTGCTTCCAGCTAGTCCTGGGAAATATCTGAGTGACTGATGATAACAAGAAATCATTACCAAAGACCTTGAGCCAACAGCTGCAAAAGTTCCTACAGAGCTGACTTACATTTGTAAACTACTTTTGAGTTGTCACGCTTCATGAGTGGCAACTGCTAAAACACATACTTGCATTGTTTCTTTCTTGGCTTTTGAAGGTAGCATATGGTAAATTATTTAGTCTGAGAAGTGAATTCATTTATTTTTATTTAAACTTTGATTTTACCAGGTAAAATGTTTGAGAACCAGTTCTCATTTACAAACATGACCTGGTGATTTTGGGCTTCAGGGATGCAGGTGGAGGTTGTGCTGCAAAAGAATAGCTTAGAGCAGCTCATTCTAAGAAAATCATGAGCTAAATCAATTGTGCACTTAAATTTAAAATTCTTAATGGTGAGCTATGAACAAAAACTACCAAAAATCTGTGTGAACTTAATTTAGAGTTCTGGCAAAGTCAACTTACACGACACTGCGTATCGTAAAGGCTACTCGTGTAATAACAGCTGCATCCTCGTTTGTGAACAATTATGATAATAAGATCGACAACACGGGCATCCATTTGGGAATATGAAGCAAACTTATTTTTAATCTCTCTTTTATTAAACAACAAATCAGGGCTGCGTTATGCTTATTTACCTCGCAAACACTCAACCACAACTGGCAAGGGACGTTTGCATGCTTGCAGTGACATTTTTTTAGAGGGAAAAAAATCACAATATCGCTAAATGCATTTCTCATCTTTCAGGCAATAACAAGATTATATGATGGATAGGTCTCCTGGGAAACCATTTCAATGCAGGCAATTACAAATAGTCGCTTCCCCACATGCTGCTCAGACAACACAGTGTCAGATGACAATTTCATTAGCTAAGATTAGAGGCGGACTGTAGAAATTACAGGGCATTATTACACTTTTCTGCCTGAAAGATCTGTCGAACAGTGTTTGACAAGCTTTGGCAGATGTATGAAGCATGGAGAGAGTTGGCAGGATTCCTAAAAGATGACAGATTGTGTCCTGAACTAAACATTTTATTCATCTTACTGGCCTAATGAGGCTCTTACAGCCACAGGAATGTTGACTTTAAACATTAGCAGGTGTAAAGTCACCTACTTACTTTAAGGAATTCACACCAGCTTTCATTCAACATCAAAATATCTCTTTCCGTGGCCTAAAAGCATCTTCAAAGTGCAACAGTTCAGTTTTGTAAAATGCAGACATAATGTGTCACTGTCATATGCACGAGTGTTTCTTTTCAGTTTCATGTAATGGCAAAGACATTCCCACATGATTACAATTCATTACTGCGTTTTTGAGCGGTTTCTATTAATCTGCCGTCGCGGCTTCTTCCTTTCTTCCTCTCTGGCCTCCTGTCGCAGACAGGATGGTGCAAAATGACATGTCATCAGAGGATCACTGCACTGTTTGATCTGCACGACGCGGCGCAGCTAAAATAATTGATGAAAGCTTGATAACCAGCTTTGGCAGCAGCTTTAAGACTCAACATACTCTTTAGTGTTCTGCAGCACTGATGAGCTTGTAAGAGGGGTCTATCCTGAATTTTAAAGTGGAGAAAGATGTAACAAGCAAAGAGAAAACAAACACCAAACAGATGCGCTGGCATGAGGGCACACTACCACAGTTATTTTGAATTTATTATTTATTTATTATCTTTGCCCCTGATGCCAGAGTATGTGTTTCAGTTCGCTGTCACCAATAGTGGAGCTGCTGATAGGGGACCAACTGCACTTAAGCTGTGGTTTTTTTGAGTCTCGGGCATCTTCAGCAAGGATTTCTTGCTTGGTCTGAAATGCAAAAAACTGACATCCAAAATGAAGGTTTTTGGTTGTTGTCAGTGATTAGTCCTCAATGCTGGGAAGGGACAGAAATCATCTAGAACTGGAACCCAATAGCCTCTAATCAGTGAGAGCAATGCATCAAGAGTGCAGAAGAACAGGAGACCTGCAGTATGGCAAGAACTGGAAGATGGAAAAAGTATTCCCTTTATTTTCAGTATGACCAAAAGTGCTCAGTTTTTCTCAGAATATAATAAAGTGATTATCATCTTTCACTCACATTGCATAGATGAACCACTGAGTGTGAAACACCAAAGTAGGATTTATTTATGATAGCAGACGGAGTTAATGTTAATATTTTTTTAGATGAGCAAAGACATATTTTCTGGAAATGAAACTTACAAAAGTTCTCAGGTTTCAACCAGAAATCATGTCATGTAATGTATATTAAGTGAACCTACTTATTTCCAGTTCCCTTTTTTTTTAATTCTTGAAACCTACTCTTGTAGCTTTGCACGATTCCCAGTGTACAATAATCCCATTTACTGTCTTGATGCAGCCCCTCAGTTCATCCTCTGTCTGAAACAAGCTGTTTTAGCTCCGCCCTCGAAACTGAATTTCTTGTGATTGGCTTCCCCTCCCAAACAAAAGGTTTAGGCCTCGCTGAAGTTTTCTGCAGCACTCGTGAATCCTAACCCTAATGAGTGTTGTTCATCTATTAGTGCTTGCACGTAAAACTGGTGGCCGCAACCATAGTGCGCATTTTCGAGGACCCCTGCTTCCAAAATGCACCGTCTTCAACCGTTTACACGAGGACGGAGGACGGTGCGTATCTGACATGCTCCACTCTGGACCCCGAACACTGTAAACGATAAAGTGGAATGAGGAGTGAAAACGCTGAATTGGACGAACGGCTTGGTGTAAATGAGATAAATTTCGTAAGCCTTCACGGCCTCTGCTTCATCCGTGAGAGGTTTTAGAATGCAAACATTAACTGTTTGAAAGTTTCAGCAATAAAACTTTCAGAATCAAAAAGACACGTCTAGTCTACCAAGAACCTTTTCTTTTATTAGATTTGCATAATTTTTGTCAGAGGAAGCGGTGACGCATCGTCCATCTTTACAGTCTGTGGCTACAAGCAGTCAAGATGAAATCTATCAGCCAACGCACATAACTTTTTCCTCCAAAGTATTTTATATTTGACTGATCCTCGGTCAAATATGAAGCTCCTGATTATGAAGCACAGAAACAACTGGCATTCATTAATATAGCAAAGAGCAAACTGTCCCTGGAAAGATAAATGAGCAACTGAGTGCTTCGCTTTGGGATCGAGTGAAGTTTGAGCGTGAGATGCATCTTTCAGCACCGGATCTGGCTTTTTGCTGGGACACCTTGTTGGGAGTGCACGCCATCGGATGGATGCTGCTGCCACAAGCTCAAGAAACAATGAGCAGCAGACCAAATGATGACAGAGTATTTGTCTTTGATCTGATGATGAAGTTTCCTCTGCTCTTTGTCTCTAATAGGCGACGGAGTTTAATTTTAAACCAATGAAACCTGCTCGAGCAGAACGTGATACTGAGTGATTATGCAAATATCAGGAAAGAATTTACTGACCAAGTTTGCAAAACTTTCATTGCCAATTCTTGCTGATTTATTTATGTTGTCCTATTTCAGTTGCAGTCACACTAAATCTGTTCCTAAGCAAAGTTGACCACATGGCTGAGAATTTATGTTGTTACATTTTTATGCATGCAAAGAGTAATAAAAAGAACATGAGGTGAATTAAATCTCAAATTGTATCAAGTCTAATTTTTATATTTTTAACCATTTTTAAAGTGGTGACAATTATATCCCACTTCATCCAAAAATTATTTTAGCCTGAACCATTGTTGAAGCAAATTCATTTAAAAAGACTTCCAACTTACGTCCACTGTAGCGATATCCAAAAATTCGTTGGCATTCTAAAAGTTAGAGATGAAGGTTCGGTCGAGGGTTAAGAGTTTGATATTTCAGCAGGGACCGTCTTGGCAGGGTGCACGTAAACAGTGAACTCCCTTTCCTTGACTGCTCCTGTTCAGAGGTCCTTGAGAAATGCGTTTAACCTTGTCTACATAGGAAGAACTGAGCGCAACATGGCAGCTACCGCAGGTTAAAGAATTAAAGTGAAATAATTCCTCTGAAGCCCTGCATGCGCTCCCCACTGCCCTTAAATGAATGCCTGCTTGTGAACATTTAAGCTCACTAACTTTGAATTTTGCTGATCCAGCAGTAATTCAGGACGGCCTGAAATGCTGACACGCCTGACGGTGGTTAAGTGGCCCTTCAGACGGTGTCATTTCTAAATGCTTTAATGGTGAGCCCACAATAACAACAGTAACACTGTCACACACACTCACCTCTTTTATAGGGCTCACTTTGGCCCCTAGAAGGATTGATGTGTTACCATAGCAACACTGACCCTTAAAGTCTCATTGCAGCCGAACCCCGGCCCCAGATTTATGGGTGTTTTCAGCTTGTTACAGCAGATTTATCTTCTCAATAAAAAAGAACAACAATCTGCAGAAATCATTAAGAGGAGGCGGTTGGAAACTCTGGGTTAAAGGCAAAGGTGCACCAGAAGTAGCTGAAAAATAATGTTGATATGATAAATTACAAACACTTGGAAGTTTGGGAAAAGCCTCTCGCTTTTGCCTTTTGCTTTTTTTGTATGTACGAAAGCAAACAAATGATGCAATTCCAGAATGGAAAACTTACTATAAAAATTAGAGTCACTTTTCTTTCTTTCTTTTTTTCTATGGAAGAAATTTACACTTTTTTTTAACAAACAAAAAGACGAATACTTACCTTCAAAGCATTAATTTATTATTTTTGTGATGATTATTTCAATAATTTTGTGTTTATACTTTGATTGTTGTGTAGTGGTTTAAGAACATTGTTAAAGTGGGTTCAGACTATATGATTCTAACATGATTAAAGATCATCTCAACGGTGATTCGACTGAAACAGGTGCAAAAAAATGGAAGCTACAATGCAACAAGTCTGGCTGTTCACCAATTCCTTTGTTTCCTGCTGGCGATCAGGCTCTGGCTGCAGGTTTTACGTCGGGTTTAATATTATCCCGAGTTCTTCGCTAGCTTTGTGTTAGCATGCTATCTGTGCAGATGTTTGCAAGCAGTATAATGCAGCTGTTTCTGTCTTGGACGCAGTTTTCACTTTAACATTGCGCTCTTGTCCTTTTGTCCAATAAAAATAAAATTAATGTTCATATCTCTATTCCCACAAAGTTGTTGACCTCTCCACCTTTTCCCTCCTCCCTGCACACAAACTGAAAATCAATGGACTAAAGGAAAAAGGTACATTTGATGTTTTCGTTCTGTCCATTGTGCAGGCAATTTTAGAACCTTTGCAACATAAGTAACAATATAATTGTAGCATAAATGTCCTACATTACCGAAAGATGCAATGAGATTAAAGTAATGTCCTTATATATGTTGAATATATTATTAATATTAGTATAGCAGGTACACTTTAAAATAACAGTATAATCCCGACTAATCCAAATGCCATTTTACTGTAATTCAACAGGTACATTTTTTTACAGTGTAAACTTCGTAGGAATTAACCCCCCAACCCCCCGAATTAGGTTTGTCTTTCTCACATGTGATGATGGAAAGAAATTCAAAACCCCAAGATGCACTCTGGTCCCTCGAATGTTACTCAAGACTCCTTGAAGAATTTGAGCAGTAAGTCAGCGAGGAATGCTGTGTAGTCACGGATGAGGTCATTAGCATAGTGTGCTGATAGAGACAGATGACACAAGGAAAGTGGTGATGAGGAGCTGGAAGGGCAACATGCAGTCAGGAGGAGGCCGAGTGAGGATGACTGGACTTTTGTATTTTAAGCAGGACATCTTCATTCCTTTCTGCCAATGTGAGTGATCTTCTTTCATTCAGCTGGAAGCTGCGTGACCCTGCAGAGGCCGTCTAGCTGACTGGCCTTTCTTCAGGGCAGCCAGCAGTGCATCCCTTAAGCAGGCTTGACCGACCTGCAGTCACATACTCTGCGGTCAAGCCCTGGGCACGGGGATTTGAGATGTGACAGCATAATCAATTTCCATGATTCATGATCATCTCGAAAAGAGGGCGCACTGAGCAACTGGGCAGCTGAAAGAGGAGAGCAGAAGGGGAATGCTGACAACAGAGCCAGTTCACTGACATGTACAGCAGCGGAGATTCTGGCTTTGCTGGTTGTTACTGTAGCTCTTCCACGAAACATAGCAATGATGTGAAATTCTGCTGAATCCCGGTGGAGAAATTCTCTTCTCACTGAATAGCCTCCAAAACTGAGAGCTTAGGGTCAACTACAGAAAAGAGGAGCACCCTGGAGCTTATTCAGATCCAAAGTCGTGAAGATTTCAAAGACGCTTCTCTGGGTTTGTGCTGCTTGAGCTAACTGCACAAAAGTCTTCTCTTACATACAACTCAAAATAATGTACAAACCATAAAAAGGCCAGAAAAACAAATTAA
>VUQJ01025375.1:7250-20114 GCA_015108635.1 Andinoacara biseriatus
CTTAATGTGATCAATCCAAGCCTGTAGGAACAGGAACTTACTTTATAGGATGTTGTAGTCAGTGCCTTGTGGTTCATTTCATGCCACTTTCCAACAACGCCTCCCTTTACCGTTCTGTAGTCCACAAAGTAACCCCTGATGTCGGCTCCTCCGTTGTTAGCAGGCGCGGTCCAGCCCAGGACCATGTAGTCCTTGAAGGCCTCCAGCTGGATCACACCGGTGGGTTTACCAGGTACAGCTGTGATTAGAGTAGACAGGCTGGTCAGCTTTAATTGTGAAAGAAAATATGAAAAAGTGGTTCAAAGAAGATAGCACTGAAACATTCAAACCCAAATAATACATGGAGAATTCATAATCATACATATTTTCACACAGATGGTCTGGCATTAGTCAAATATCATGCAGGTGTTTGCGGTCATCAATGTTAAGATATCAGTTGCAGTGACTACAGTTGAGCATCGTTTATGCTGCTGCTTTACACACACAAGGAACACACATTTTTTAAATAAAAAAAAATACACTAGACACAAGGATCTGTGAAACTCTCAAACAAAGAAAATCTTCAAAGCCAGGACTCACCAGGATCATGCTTTTTAAGAACACAATATTTTAGCCTTCATCTGGAACAGGCAGTAAGAGGCATCCCTAAAGAGTTAGCAAACAGCATAACAGAGCTCAAGCAAAAACAGTCTTATATGCAGAAATCAAAACTTTCACAGAAAGTAAAAGCATCGTAAAACATGACCTTTTTTTCACCAAAAAGCGAAAGTGACCAAATATAGTGGCAGCAATTAGTCATCTATGCAGGCACATGCGACTTATCAACCAGCAGTTTTAGAAATATACTGAATTTAAGAAGCCCAGAAAGTTGATTCTGGTCATCTGAATGAAACGTCTTCAGTGGGAAAAACATTTCATCCACTCACTATCACTCATCCAACTGACTTCTTCAGTCTTCACTTGGATGAGCGATGAAACATTTTTCCCACTGAAAACACTGCGTCCATATAAATAGAATCAACTTTCTGGGATATTCCTGGCTTATTGAGCATGCATCAAGACATAACTCAAGAATTAGAAGGCAAAAGAGGAACTATCTGGTAACAAAATTCGCAGCAAGTAAATAAAAAAAGCAGAAAAAAAAGAAAGATTTTGGGTTAGGAATGAAAAAATG
This sequence comes from Andinoacara biseriatus, assembly GCA_015108635.1. Classification (NCBI taxonomy): domain Eukaryota; kingdom Metazoa; phylum Chordata; class Actinopteri; order Cichliformes; family Cichlidae; genus Andinoacara; species Andinoacara biseriatus. The sequence goes on from VUQJ01025375.1 coordinate 8,425, forward strand.
AGTGGTGAAAGATTATAAATGGATATGAGACAAAGGGAGATCTCAGTGGGATCCCCTGAAGCAAAATAAAATAAAATAAAATAAAATGTGTACATTCCTACTGTCATTCTGATGAGAGGGTGGTGTTGAATGCTAAGGGCAAAGTTAACAATTGGAATGAATTGCGATACTTACAGATGGCAGCCTGCACAACTACAGCATCAGAGTTGGGGGAGCTCTGGCTGTATCCAGCAGCATTTAGTGCCTTCACCCTAAACACGTAGTTTGCACCAGTGGTCAGGCCATGACACACAAACCTAAACAGAATAAAATGATTATCAGCATTTCACTCAGTCTGATTCTATTAACAATAGAAGACAGCATTAGCATCAGTCAACAGATGGGACCTTTGATAATAACACAAAAGTGTTACTCTGGACACAGCATACATTTAGTCTTTCAAGTTCCACTGCTTTTCAAAAACTTTACAAGTGTAGTTGATATTTATTGCAAGACCCAATCTGGGACAAGCTTTAGCTGTCAGACAGATGGCATGCATTTGACTCCAGAATACTTTGGCTTCCAGAGGAGTTCATTGTCGACTCAGTGACTGCAAGGAGCCCAGGTCCAGCAAAACAAGCCCAAATCATCACCCCTCCACCACTGTGTTAACAGTTAGTAGGAGGCGCTTGCACTGATATGCTGTGTTTGGTTTTCTCCAAATGTGGAGCTGTGCATTTATGGCGAAATATCTCCACTTTGGCTAAATAACATTCTTCCAATAGTCTTGTGATTTGTTCAGATGCACATTGGCAAACGCTGCTGCCATGTTCTTTTTAGAGAGAAGAGGGTTTCTCCTTGCAACCTTTCCAAACAAGATATACTTGTTCAGTTTGTTTCTAATTGTACTGTCATGAACGTTAACGTTTAACATGCTAACAGAGGTGTGCAGAGTTTGAAATGTACCACTTGAGTTTTTTTGGCAGGTTCTCTGAGCATTGCATGGTCTGAACTTGGAGTGAACAGTGGGACAGTTGTGGCATTGTGTTAACACACACCTGAATACTCCAGACCAGCAAATTGCCAAAACATCTGCTTTCACAGAGGTGGTCACACTTGCTAATATTGAAGTATATTTGATTAGCAGCACCTGGCTGCTGATTACCCTCCTAATACCTGTAGAAGCAGTGTAGGTTTACTCGGTTTTTCACAGGGCTGCATAGAGTCCTGCGAAAACTTTTTTTTTTTTCATGTGACTGTATAAACATGTGCTAACAAATAAGATATATTTATATGGCAAAGTCAATGTCCTCCCCTTGTTAGAGAATGGATTAATTGCATCTTTAAACCTTCCTACCTCGTCTGCTTGACAGGCTTATTGTTGCAAGGAATCCAGACATCAGTGCCCACCACACTACATTCAACATAGTAGCCCACCAAGTGTTTCACATCCTTGGAAGCCCCCCAGAAAACCACTACTGATGTGTCAGTGTTCCTGGTGGCCACTAGGTTGCCTGGAGCTGATGGCAGATCTGTTAGAGGAAGAAAAGAAAAAACACAGAACATCCTATAATGCAGAAAGCTGCAGCAGAAGGCTGGCCACTGATATTATGATTTTAGCTACTATTACTATTATTCAGCCCTAAGCAGGTCTTCTTGTATGCAACTCTAGTTCTGACACACTTGGTTCGCCAGCTCACCCAGTTTATCTCCAACAGTGATTTCTCCTGTGGACTCAGAGGGTTCACCCACACCAGCAGAGTTGCAGCAGCGCACACGGAAGCTGTAGGATTTACCCTCTGCCAGGTCAAACAGGGCAAAGCGAGGAGACTTGACTGGCATGCCAGTGTTCACTCTCTGCCAGGTGTCAGTCGCAGAAATACGCTGCAGTCGGCAAAGAGCCAGAGAAATGTTAGAGACTGAAACAGAGATGAAGAAAATTTGACTATATAAAACAGAAAAGGTATTAATGAGAGTTATCTCCATATGCTCACCTTCACATATCACTAGTCTAACAGTGACTACTGTATGTGGGCTTTTTCATTGTCGTGTTTAGAGGAAAATATATGAATTCTGCTAAAAAAAATTTTTTAAAATAATTTTGGCTTGTTTTCTTTTGCCTTATTGTTTTAGTAGATAACACATTGCTTGGCCAAAGGAAATCAGTTAGAAATGAGTATTTTGACTCTGGTGCATTTACTGTGGTGCTTTCAGTTTGTATTGTCCCTGTAAAATATGTTGGCAAATCTTGCTACCCGTCACATTTACATTTCATATTGTTGTATTTATCAGCAGTAAATTATTTAAGTGCTTCAAAACACATCAGTTAGACTTAGTTAAGTGACAAGTGATTAAAAACTTTGCTATATTTACTTTAACTATGTTGAATATAACAAAAGATAAAATATGATTTTTATCAGATGTGCACTAATTTGACTTGTATTACTGAAACGTTCCATCACGTATTTTTTTATGGGAGAGTTTTCCATTTTTTTCTCACCTTCTCAATATAATACATGACTCCTTCATGGCCCCTCTGGGCTGGTGGCTTCCAGGCGAGCACCACATAACTCTTGGTTGCCTCAGTAACCACAACATCTGTTGGTTCTCCCGGGACTACGCCGACTGAAGAGGCAAGAACATACTCATCGTTTGGAGGTGACAACTTCAACTAGGTAAGTGCTTAAGTGACTGTACTGACACTAAATTGCAGTGCTGATAAAAAAAACTACATGATCTGGGCAGACTGTTTTCTCAATACAAACAGTATTTTACTACATAGACTTTGCATGGAAAAATATGGTCTAAATTTATAAGACTGACCAGGCATCTGATGCTGATCTTTGATTGCACTGTTCAGGAGTCACATTTGGATTTGTGAGGTGGTTAATTCCTACAGTAATCAAGCTGAGGTTTATGGAAATGAAGCAGCCCTTTAAAGGAATTTGAAGAAAAGAACTGGGAAGTCTCTAAAGACAATAATAAACCAAAACCACAAATACTATATCTTGGCCTACAATAGCACATTAGAACATTTAGATATTAATGAAACTGAAAAATGGCTTACAGTTCCTCTTAATTAAATAACTGATTCATTTTGACGTGATTTATTAGACCTGACACAGTTTGTTCAGAATGGGGAAAATATTTAGTGTCTTGTACACATTTAAAACTGTAAAGTGTGTGCCATAAAATTAGAATTATTAAGACAGCAAAAGGTTGCCATACCTGTAGGGTCCTCCTCTGTGAACTTGATCATCCCAGTCCAAGGAGCTGAGGGCCCAGCTGTTGGGAAAAATAAATTAAATACATAACAAAAATATTTAGTTCATTTAAAAACATTTTTTGCTGAAGTGTGTCAGCAGGTTTCTGGTGTGCGAGCATGTCTCACCTCTGAGGCGTGCTCTGTCAGAGGGATCCATGGCAACCACGGCCTCAGAGACGCGGGATGGACGGCTGACTCCGGCCTTGTTCACAGCACGCACCCTGAACACGTAAGACCGCCCCTCCACCAGTCCTGTGACAGGGAAGCGAGCATACTTGACCGGGACATCATTACACTGAGCCCAGTGATGGGTGCCCACCTCACACCTGGAAATAAAAAAAAGAAAGAAATTATACATTTTGATTTGTGAAAACCATAAACAAGGTGTTAATTTGGATTTTCAACACAGAAACGAAGAATCAACAGAGATATTACACTCTAAGCAAAAATGAATGATAATTTTATTTGCAATTTTGTATAAAACAGTGGAAAAATATTGTAAACCGTGAGAGAGGCAGCTGACCTGTCGATGTAGTATCCCAGGATGGAGCTGCTGCCCTCCACCGCTGGCTGCTTCCAGGTTACCACCACATAGTCCTTGTTGGCATCATGACAGCGCACATCCAGGGGTGCCACGGGAACCCCCTCCACCTCCACATCAGCATCTGGCATAGTGATTTACAGTATGAGTGGCAGGACTGCAACTAAAATAAATTCCTTTATCCATCCATCCATCCATCCATCCATCCATCCATTCTCTTCTGCTTATCCTGTTCAGGGTTGCAGGGGGGCAAAACAAGACTAAAAGTCCTTGCTTGTGCAATAAAATAACCTGTAGATGAGGATTTTAGGCACTTTACCTCTGACAAATACATAGGCAGAGTAGGTGTCAAAGCCAGATTTGGTGTTCACACGCAGGGTGTAATTGCCCTCATCTTCTTTGTTAAGGTGGACAAGAGTGAGTACAGCACGTTCCCCAGACCAGTGAGTGTGCACCCACTTAGAGGGCTTCAAGGGGACCGCTGACGAGACAACAGCAAAAGAGGTGGGACTCAATATCTTAATACTCAGAGAGACAATAATGCACAATTTCCATTTTATTCTTTTACTTACAGTTTCTGTACCACACGACTTCAGGCTGGTATTTTTTCACAGTGGGATAAATGATAACAGTGCAGCCCAGGCTCAATGTCTCCCCTTCATGGCCAAAAGCCACTTCAAATTTGTCAATGATGGTGGTTCGAAAGGTAACACCATGCTCAGGGCTAAAACCATCTAGACATTGAAAAAACATTAAACATTAAAGCTTCACACCCAGCAGACATTTTTATTCAATAGTCCAATATTCAGTGTCCTTGGAGCTTTCTTTTTTCAACTTTGCTTGAAAATATGTGCACTATGGCTGTTAGTAGGTAACTATATCTATATCAGTTTGTTTGTTTGTTTGTTTTTAACAAAAAGCTGTCTTCTGGCTGGGAATGGGGATCATGACAGTGGTGACTTATCAAAAATATAAAAAATTACCAGCTCTAATTAGGGCTGCTTTACGTTTTAGTATATGCTCTCAGCTGTATATATATATATGTGTGTGTGTATATATATATATATATATGTGTGTGTGTGTGTGTGTTTGTATATTTATAATATATAAAACTGCCTCACGTGGTTTAGGATCAAGAGGACCTGGTTCAACACCCTCTTGGAACCCTGTGGAGCAACATTATAAAATATATGTTAGTACAACCTGTAAGCATACAAATTATTAAAGATATATTTCATCCCAAATCAAATGCACGTCTTAACCTCTGTCCTATAGAACTATAGAACTAGATAGATAGATAGATAGATGTGTGCATGGCATGGTGCAGTGATACGGCTGGGTTGTGTAGTTTGGTAGAAAGAAAATAGTTCCTGCTCAAAACGTCTCCTAACAAGTTGAGCTGCTGCAGAGAGGGACACGTGAAAAATGACATTAAATGAGTTACCTACTTTTCACAACAACAGAGGCCACAGCAGACACTTCCCCTTTCACGTTGAGCGCAGAGATATGATACTTAGCAGTGTCGAGGAAATCACAGCTGAAAACAAAACGTTGGGATACGATTAACTATCACCATCTCGACTAGATTTGGCACTGCAAAAAATAAAACATTAATATTGTCTATCTCGGGTACATGCCGTTAAATCTGAGGCCAAGTGCATGATTACCTACTTCTTGATCTCCAGGGAGTGCATATTGTAATTGCTCTCAGCTGTGTACTTCTCCGGGTGGGCTTTGGCATCAATGAGGACGTTGTTTTTATACCTTAAAAACAGCAGAAAGACAGCTTGTTTATTTTTACCCTTGTCTTCAGAGTTTCTAATTGCCGTGGAGCATGTAGGTGTTTATGTTGCAACTGTGGAAAATAAACTCGGTTGATGACGAGCACTTTGGAGAGAAATTTCTCTGTGACACACGCATAAATGACTGTTTCATCAGCCTCTTTTGTTATGACTCAGAGAAGATGGGAACTTATAAACTTGAAACATACCAGGCAATCCTGGGTTTGGGCCATCCAGCCACGGTGCAGTGCAGCTTGACATAGTTGCCCTCCCAAACAGTCTGTCCACGGGGCTTGACAATGAACTCCGGGTGGTGCGTCAGGCTATCTGGGTTCATTTTCTTACGGAACTCTGACCATTCCTCCATCTATATTGTGAGGTTGTGATGTGAAGCAAATCAGCACAAGTATGGCTCATGTGAAAATGATCAAGCCTTGGCATCTGCAAATCTATGGAAGGGATTTACCGTCCTGTTGACTTCCAGGCGTTCAGCCGATTCCCTGACATGCTTTGACCTGGTTTTCTTCTCCACTTTCACCTCTACAGCCTCTCTGGCCTCCCTGACAAACAGGTTCCTCATGGCCACATAGTTGATGCCCTCCTCTGTGACCTCCTCCTCCTGGGCCTCCATTAGGCCTCGAACCACATCATGACTAGAACAATGCAAACCACCAAGATGTGATAACAGAGCTAAAAAATTCTTAAAACACACTATAAATGTCAGTAATTGCATTGATTACTTGCTTAGAAGTATCCACAAGCTCATATTGCTTACTCACTTGGCTCTAAACACAGGAATAACATAGCCGATAACTTCTTTGTCCGTGTCCATCGCCAGGTAGGTGCGTTTGGCTCTCTTGGGTAGTGGGCTCAGTTTAACCACCTCCTGCCCCTTCTTTGTCTTCACAAAGATCTTCTTGCTAAGAGTTAAAAGAATTATTGAGCTTGCGTGTGCATAAACAGAAGATGATTCAATTTACAGATTGTGGTATGAAAACATATTTTAAAAGGAGAAGGCTGTTTTCTGGGGAAAAACAACAATGAAATGATCCCACTGTCAAGTATTGGCTATTTAGGCAAAGCCTGATTAAGTGCACTTCTCTGTGCCATTTAACTGTTGTTCCACAGAAACTTTGAAAACACCATCTGTGGGCTACACTGTAGGTTATTTTAAGGCAATCCTGTTGATTGAGACTGTATTAAAACCTTACTGAGAATAGTACACAATAAATCTTTCCATGTTTCAAGAACATTTGCTAAATAATTGAGCGCTGAGTATTTTTGGAAAATTCCTTGGCCTTTTTTTTTTTCACGAAAAATAAACTTTGCATTTTTTATTTTCATCATTAGAAGAAACAAAGTACCAGGTAGCTGAGTGCCAGAGACAGAAACAACTCGAGCCAGAAACAGACTTCTGCATTGGCTTGGTTTCATGGAACAAACTGCAGTAGTAAATTTGGTTCTCAAACTTCTTTTTTTAATAACATACCCCCTTTTAATAATTTTTCAACCAAGCACATGGTGATCAATGCAAAAATATCCTTGGTAGAAAATAATTAGGATATTAAGATGGTGCTGTATTGTACTAAGAATAATCATTTATTAAATAACAAGCTTCTAGAGGCAAAACACTTAACTCCTACATTTTAAACAGTTAAAATCTATTACTAAATTCACGACAAAATACTGTTTTTCAGCATGTAAAGATAGAATGGTGACACTGTGGTTGTTCTGAAGAGGCCTCGATTTCACTCAAAACGTACTGAATGATTGCTGTGATCAAACCCACTGGCAGGCCTTGTCTTTTTTTAATTGCTTTAATCAGTCATCACAGAAAGAGAGGTCTACCCCAAATACATGGACCACCTCTTAGTGCATGTTTTTGGCTGCATTGCTCCTACTTTGAAAACACAAATCTATCTTCTGTATTTTTATCTGTCAGCAAATTTCACAGGAAGCTGAAGTGCGTTTGTCTCTCCATCCGTGAAGTTCCATATCAGTTGACAGGTTAAAATATAGCTATTCATTTTAAAGTGTGCTTTAGCTAGCTTAAATAAACTAAATATAGTTTTTGCTCTTTGGAAATTACAAAGGCGGATTAAAAGAAATCCCTTCTAGTACCTCTTACAATACTCCAAAGTAGCCCCAGTGGTATTAATTAAACTCCCTGGTCATTTAGCTGGATGCAGATTATTATGATGTAAGCTTTGCTTGATAAATTAATGACTGAATGTATGCACCACATTTGTTGGTAAAGGGAGAAAAAGATTTACAAGAGAGAAATCTAAAAATATCACAAAGAGCATCAAGCATTCTGCTCACTGGATGTCTAAACCTTTAAATAACTATGGCGGTTACATAAAGACATATTCAGTTTGTGCTACAGTCCAGTTACTCAGAGAGGAAGATGTATTTCGGTCCACTCTCTAGGATCCTGACCCATTTACAGTCTGTTTCGTTAGCCTCTCAGTCCTCACTATTGTCAGCAGGCTTTTTATAAATGGAACTGGAACTGGTGTATATAGGGTTCGTTTTAAAACCTCTCTTTCACTCATGATCTCTGCTAAGTCGACCCTAGTCTATCCATTTGGCATGAAAGGGAAGCAGGATAGCGTGGCTTTCATAAAGTCTATTACATCCTGGTAAGGCAGGATGAAGTCTGTGGAAGGAGCTCAATGTGTAGCAGAGACAGACAGATGGAGGGAGTCTCACAAAAGATGCTGTAATGTCAAGAAGTTATTTCTATTGCTGACTCACCAGGTGTATTGAAAGGAAGTCTGGTTCCGTGTGAAACAAAGTCAAAGGTAAAAAAAGTTTGATAGCTGGAAAACAGCATTTCATTTCAGGCTGATAAATTATAGCATCTCAGTCTTAAAATCTGAATCATGACAGTACAAACTGGAAACTTTTTTTCAGTAAACTAATAAGTCACAAAGCATAGCTGCACAAAACATTACAAAAACTACGCACACTAATCAACGTGACAGCTATTTTGTGGAAGGCGTTCCAAGAGTTAATTCCTATCAAACATCTGTGAAAGCCAGCGTGCAACCAGCTACAATATCATGGCTTCTTTACAGTGTCTTTACAGTTGGCGTAATGGTAACATCTCAGGTCGCGTCTTCAAAAATAGCTCGGCTGTCCATGAATATATCTGGCAGCCCTTCACTACAGCTGAAATTCTTTCCTTGACCCCATTTAGAAAGCTATCCCAGCTCCAGTGTGAACACTGAGCTGCACAGCTTGAAGGACAAAGAAATGCTTGTAGGGAAAGATGCATGTATGCAAGTTTCACTTGAGATTTTTTTATTTGTTTGGATAGTCAGTGTCCCTTTCATGCCATCCAATTCTAAGCGTCGATCAAGCCTTAACTCTAACATCAAACTTCGGAGATTAAAGCTGCACAAAAACAAACCCATGTAAATTCACGTTTAAAACTACAGTTCACCGATATTGGACTTTTTAGGACCAATACCAATATTTGGTGATTTAAAAATCTGTGGTATAAACCAATATATCAGCTGATGAAACATAAACAATTTTCTACAATTAAATTCTTTCCCTGTAGAAATGTGAAGAATATTTTAGTAATATTTGCTGTCTTTGAATTGCAGTATTCACTTTGTGTTACTTCAGTGTGCTAATGGATAAAGGTAGCAGTTATGTTAAGGCTCTAACATGGTGCAAATTATTTGGTTTAAACATCACACTGAGCCAACATTTCAAACATTCCCACAATGTCGAACTTGCAAAAGTACATTTATCTGCTGGCAAAACACTTCGTGAAAGTCTAGCGCCAAAGCGTCGCAAATAAATAGATTTGTCCAAGTTAGACAGTGTGTGGGAGTCTGTGTCAAACATTGGATCAGTTTGTCCCTCTCCTATACACCTGCCTCCTTAGATGTTCTTACAGCAACAAAACTCATGTATAAACATAAACACATGAGAAAAAAGTTAGACACATTACACTGAGAAATACTTTGTATCTCTGTGTAATGTGTGGACTGGAAAAATTAGGAAGTTGGATGCTGATGCGTCTGCTTTGACACTTAACCAAAAAAACGCGAGATTTAAAATCAAAACGGTTCACAAATTTGAGCAATGAAAACTGTTGTTTTACATCCATCCCTGAGTTAACCTGGCAGCCATGAGTTATGTCATCCACTCTATCACTGCAGGACTCCAGGCTTCGAACCCAGCTGCTTTCTTGTACTTTTTAAGCTAAAGTACGTAATAAAATATTCAAAAAAAGGAAAATATGCTGTTCATCCTCGCAATTTACTATTTAACACTCACAGTCAATGTAAACTTTAAAAGCTGTGCTGCAATAATATGTAAAAATGTAGAAAAAGATATATTTTCTTAAAAAAAAAAGAAGAATGTCATCATAAAAAATGAAACTCAATGAATAAATTATAGTGCAATAAAGCACCTGCTCTGTATGAAAACACTCTTTGACGTGCACACGCTCTCTTTCCTGATGCTAAACCCACTTCACAAGTTCAGACCCCAGGCAGTGTTGAATATTTGAAAGGGAACATTCATCATTTCTGAAGTACTAGGAGTGGCACGTTACACAGAGAGAACCTTGAACCTCCCAGCTCCTTCACTCTCATCCTCTTACCGATCGCTGGTGGTCTTGAAAGTCGAGAATGACTGCTTGCTAACAGATGACTTGCTGCTCAGGAAATAGCTGCTCTCATAGTGATGCTGCTGCTTCTCCTGATGTTGATGCTGATGCTGCAGCTTCTGCTGCTTCTGCGTCACTTGTAATGATGCTGACATCCTGACGGCCACTCCGCCAACTTATAATGACTGTCCTTTACTTGACCCACTCTGTAAATCAATCTGACTGTTATTATTCAAGGCTGGTTTCTCTACTGGAGGTTAGTTTAGAGCAGTGGCTGGTAATAAGGTATTAGGAGAGGGGATTGAGGGATAAGAGAATTGGTTGCTTGTTAAAAATTGGTTTTTTAAACTTATTATTATTTGTTGTTCTTGCTGGTTTTGTAGCTGAAGCAGCTGAAGTGTTAGCTCTGGTTAAGATCTACTTGGGTGTTAAATAAAGCAGCAGGACTGAGTTCTCATCATTTTCAGTCTTGAAAGATAATATGTAAATTTTAATTGTGATCATTTCCACCAGTGTACATTTGAAATGTTTTGGATTGAACTGGACATTAAAATGAAGCAAGATGGAAGGAATGAGGTAAAATATACTAAATGATTAGGATGAAAACTAACTACAGTGATACATGCAGGCTAATATAACACAGCAATATTTCTTAAAATGGACGAAACCTTGTTAGTAGGTCATATGACAAAACGGATTAATTAAAACAGATTATTCAACAACAAACCAAATAGAAAATACATACAGTGGCAATGGGCCTCTGGCCTTACGGAGTTATGGCTTTCAATGATGACCAAAATACACAAACTAAATTAAAAGTTCTTCAGCTTACTTATGAAAATATGCACCACTCACCACAAATAAAAATCCCCAATCGCTGAAAATAAGAGAAAGGGTGTGTTAATCCACAAGTAGCTAAAGCAAGTTGAGATCCAGGCAAAGCAGCAGGGTGAGGGGCAGTGGACAGGACGGCAGTCCCCAGAACAAAAATAATGCTGCCACTCGGCAGAAAGCACAAGACACCGTCACGACCTTTTAAGGCTGGGGCAGCTTTAAATTTAGACCATGAGACCATGAGAAGGGCCAGCTGAGCTGAGGAGTTTCTCTTTGGCCTGGCCTTCCACTGTGTACTGTACTTCGGGGAGAAACGCTGGACTTCAGTGGTTTCAACCAGTTCACTATAATAACAGACATAAACTGCACCATAGGCGAAAAGGAAAACAAAAACAAAACAAACAAACAAAAAAGAACAACCAACCAAACAAACAAACAAACAAAAAAATTGCCAATGATAAGGGAAAGAAAAAAATAGAGGTGCTGTTAAAACTGCTAATGTACTTCAATTTATCACATTCATCGACTTTAATGTCACGTCTAATGTCCAATTTCAAATGTATCACTTCCCTTAGAGTTCAGTTTCCCAGCTTACTCGTTTGAAATCAAAATAAATAAATAAACAAATACTTAAAAAAAAAAAAAAAAAAAGGGGTAAAT
>VUQJ01025383.1:23443-36805 GCA_015108635.1 Andinoacara biseriatus
TGCTGACGTCAAACTCTTCATGTCCATCGTCATTTCTTTGTTTCCACTGAACTTTTTTACTTTTTGTGTTTAATAACTTTTCTGCTATTTCAAAATTTTCTCGTGTTCAGTTTTCTCTGTTTTTTACAGGCAGGTGGACACATGCGCTGTGTACAACCAGCTGATTCACAAACACAGTCAGCCTGTCACACTGATGGCATTCTGTCAGTGCCGTGAAATTTATTTAAAGGTAGTCGGAGCACTCGGGGAGGCCTGGTAGCTTTTCCTCCATTTCTTTTAAATCACAGTTAAATGTCATCTAATCTGTCACACATGGACAGAGTGAGGGTAGGGATACGGTAAGCTATAAACAAGGTCAAGGTTGAAACCACCTGAACTTTAAAAATTGTGTTAAAGTGTAAAACCTGAAATGCTCTCACTCAGCTCCTCTGCTCTAAAACACCAGCTCATTCGTGTATCAAATAATAGCCAAAGTGTGCCAGTGCCCAAAACAAATGTAATAACAAAATAATCTGGAGCAGCATACTTGGATAACCTGCCTTCATATTTGGGATAATACTGATGGTGACTGTTTTCCAAGATTTTACTGGAAAATCTCGTAAAATGGGGATTGTCACAGTTAGGCTGTGTGGATGGCAAAGGTGGACATATGAGACAGAACTGATTTTAAGCAGCTTCAGTGTCCAAAAATACAGAATACAAAATCCCAAAATCCAAAATGTGACACTCTTGGAAGTAAAAGCCGCACTCACACATGCGGCACGCAGGGATGTGAGACAATCACACAACAACAAACAGAAGAAAACTGAGGGCTTGAATACACACAGGGTAACTGGGAGAGTGGAGACAGCAGGGAACAACAAGTGAAAAAAACAAACACAAAGCACACGGAACACGGGACTGTCAAAATAAAACAGGAAGTGACCAACCATGACAGAACACGAGGCACAAAGACAAAGAGACTGACACACACAGGGAGCTGGGATTCACTATAAATACCTGTAAATAATAAGACCTATAACCTAAAATAAACCGAAAGCCAAACTATATGAACACTGAAACACAGGAATGTCAAATAAAAACACAACCTAAAGAAACAACACAAAAAGCTGGGCGTGAGGCCCAGGACCATGACAGGGCTGTCACTCATCTTTTATGTAATGGTGGGGCGCAGGCAGCGTCTGACCACATAAAATGATGTGAGTCTCCAGAGTGAGAATGTGTTAAATGATCACATTTCATGTCGAGCATCTTAAATATTATTTCATCCTTCTGTGTTTGTTTGCAACTACAGCTGTAGTTATCAGTTACTAAAATCTTTACATACAGAACCTCATATAGGTAACCGGGTCGCGTGCATACTCTCTGTGAAACACTCCTGTGTGTAGACTCGCTCCATAATTGATTAAATGGAAGGCAAACAGCCATTGATCGAGTTGTAGATGGCAATGGCGCTGGTGAATAATTCTGGCAATAAGCAGAGGAAAGTGTTTTGCAGTGAGAGGCTGATGCATCAGCATTTATGAATCTAGAGTGCAAGAGGAAACCAAGACAAAGTCGCAGTCTAAATGGCAATGTGTTTTTGTGCGTGTGTTTACATGTGTGCATGTGTGCTTGGTAAGTCACAGAAGGTCTGGCCTGCCTGAGGGCAGTACTCATGGCTCAGTGTGAAAGATATGGGGGTGGCACTGCTGCACAAGCTTGAGAAGATACGTTGTCTGAGGTCTGAGGTGGAGGGAGGATGGGAAGGAGAGAGAGTGAAGGATACAGCCACATATGCACACACACACACACACACACACACGCAGGAAGCTGGGGAGTGTCTGATAGAGCGAGGGGGAACAGAAGAAGAGTGAGGCGGGGAGGGGAGGGAGATAAGCACCTTAGAGGGTGGGAAAGATAACGACAGATAGGGAAAGCAGCATGGAGGCCGAAAGTGAGTGAGCGAGACAGACACGGGAAGAGAAAGAGAGAGATATAGAGGAGGCGAGAGGCTGAATTTAATAAATTAGATCAGGCGCCTTGCTGGTTTCCTAGCAACCCAGACAAGACGAGCCTGGTCTGGCCTGGTCTGTGCTCCAGAGTAAAGGTCTTTCTCCTCCGCCTCTTCTTCCATCTCCCTCTGCTTTTCTTCCTCCTCCTCTTCCTCCTCCGCTTACTCATATCAGGACACAATCAAAGTCCCAGTCATTGTTAGAGAGATGAGTATATTTAGAAGCAGATTCGTGTATTGAGGTAAAACAGTGCCACGGTGTGCAGCACTACTCTATTTCCTCTGATCCTGTACAGAGAGCGTGGCTCTTTACAAAGAAATGTAAATGAAAATTGTGGGAAACAATAACATTTTAGAGACTGCTTCTAAAAAGTAAAGTCTGCACATTCATGTACAGTAAAATTAAAAATGTGTTCATGTAGATATTTGTTTAGATTTGTTAGTGGCCCATATAGTGCGCTTGCCATCTTGTAGTGATATTAAAATGTATAGTTAGCATTAATATATCCAATAGGAGGCACTCAAAGTATCCCACAGTGCCTGATGAAAAATAATGTATGAACATGGACTCTGTAGAAAAGGTAGACTTCCAGATCTGAAAAGTGTACTTTTATTTAAACCTTTATTGAAGCAGGCAAACAGATTAAGAAAAATGTCTTATTTGCTACTGCAGCCTGGCAAAAAGGCCTTTTGAGGGGAAGTAATAGAGAGAATCAAACAAACAATACAGAACAATAACAAAACAGCACACAACAAATCATAATCATAAAATCACAGTAACCACAATGAGTAAAACATCTACAAACATCCTTAAGAAAGTTTTTCAACTGGCTCTTAAAACTGAAACAAACGTATTCAGTCTCAATGTTTTCTGAAAAAAGTTCCAGTCATTCGGAGAAGCAAAAACAAACGCCACCGAGCCAAAACGAGACTTGGTCCTCAGAGTCTTTAACAATAAATATTGTGAAGAATGAGTATTGTATCTTGTAACAGATTGCAGTAACTGACATGGGTATGAAGGTGAATGACCCAAAAGGGTTTTATAGATGAGATTAAACCAGTGCAAATTACTGTGAGTATGTGAGGAGGGCCATTTAACCTGAGAATAAAGCGGACAATCATGCGCTGAAAAAGAAGCATTTGTGACAAAGCAAATTGCAGAATGATAAATTGTATCCAACTTATGAAGAGTCCCTTTACTTGCATGTCTAGCTCCATATCTCCATAATCAAATAAGGGGAAGATCTCAACAATGGTACATTTTGCAGCCGAGGTAACTGAAGAATGATTTCTGTACATGTAACCAAGTCTCGCTTTTGTCTTCAATTGCAATCCATTAATATGATGTAAAAAAGATAAAGCAGGATCAAACCATATTCCTAAGTATTTATAAGTATTTACCTGTTCTATAGTATCATCCTCTATATTGATAAATGCCCATTCCCATGACTCAACCACATAACTTTGGTTTTCTTAACATTTAAAGACAAATTCAGTAAAGGCCAGCTGTATTTCACAGAAGGCATGAGCAACCTTGTCAGCAGTGGGATCAGTTGCATATAAAATGGTATCATCTGCATATCGGTGGACTGAAGCCTCAGTGACAGGAATATCATTAATAAATATAAAAAAAAGGGCTGGACCAAGAATTGAGCCCTGAGGCACACCAGTAAGAACAGGAAGTGAAACATGAGCATCGTCAATCTTTACTCGCTGCGACCTGTTAAATAGATCATTAGAAAACCATGTCAGTGACTGACCCAAAATTCCAATACAGTCTAATCTTTGTAATAGGATTACTTGATCAACAGCATCAAAGGCTTTGGCTAAGTCAATAAATATGGCTGCACAGTGCTCCTTAGAATCTAGTGCTGAGTTTACATCATTAAGAACCTTTAAAACAGCGGCGATATATCCGTGCCCTGAACAGAAACCAGACTCACCACTGGATAATGTGTTATACTCTTCTAAATAGCCAGTTAGTTGTTTATTTACAAGTTTCTCAAAAACCTTTTATACACATGAAAGAATGGATATAGGTCTATAACAGTTAACATCAACTTGATTAGCACCCTTAAAAAAAGAATGAGCAATAGAGGCTTTCCAATGAGCAGGAATTTCTGCAGTTAAAAGAAAGAGATTGAAAGTCCATCTAGACCTGCCAATGTTTTAGAATTTAAGGAGAGTAATTCCTTTCTAACCTCATCCAAGCAGCATTTTTTTGCTGCAGACTGACAACTCGCGAGCGAACCAAGGACTACGCCGACCTTTTATTCGTAGTCGTTTTATAGGAGCATGGTGTTCAATCACTATTTCAAAGTAGTGTTTAAACAAAGACCACGCTTCCTCCACTGTTAACCTGCATTCTTTGAGGTCCTAAAAGTGCATATGTGTTTTATAGATGCAGAAACAGCCATTTCATTTCAATCTACCAAGAGCACAAATTAGCAGGTCACAGACCCAATGAGGCAGTGAATAATCCATCTAAAACAGAGAGGGACAGCAGAAGGAGAATCAAAATATTCTCATATACTCTTCTGCTGAAACTCTTTGTCACAATAACCAGTTTAAAAAGTTAACTGGTCGATTTGTACTATGGTTAGTGCAGGTAGAAGAAATATCAAACACTACACCAAAAGTGGCATTTGTGAAGACCAGCCCAGGATGGAAAGAAGAAGAGTTCTCAATAGTCAACAGCTCCTTCGATTATAGCCCATATCAATTCTTCCCAATGTTCAAGTACCATCTCAGCATCACGTGTTAAAGGAGGAGACTGTCTGAATCAGACCTTCATGGCAAAAGTGCTGGAAAGAAACACTTACTGAGGGCAACTGATAAGAAACAGAGAACTGCTCGTACCAAGAAACACAAGAAAAGGAAATTAGACCAGTGGAAATCTGGACTTTGATGTGATTAGTCTGTGAGATTGTATAGTTACAGCTGGCATGTCTTTGTGAGACACAGAGAAGGTGAACAGATGGTATCTGAATGAATGGTTCCTACTGTGTAATACTGGTGGCACTGATGGTGCTTTATTCAGAATTCAAGGCATCACTGAATCAGCACGGCAACCACAGTTTTCTGTAGTAATGCATCATCATCGTTGATTTTTCACTGAGCCAAAACACACGCGTCTGTCAGGCCTGTTTGACCAACACGCAGAATGACTGAGTGCTGCAGCAGGTGACCTGACCTCCATCAACCAACCTAAATGGAACCAGGGAGGGTAGTTGAGAGTTTAGATGATTTGGAGAACAGAGTGAAGGAAAAGGGAAAACCAACAGGAAGTGCTCAACATATGTGGGAACCCCTTCAAAATGGCTGGAAAAGCTCCAAGTGTTGACATCATGAAGCTCATTAAGGAGATCAGTTTGCAAAGCTGTCAAGGTTGGAAGGAAAAGATACTTTGAAGAATCTAGTGTTCTTTCAGACTCATTTCAGATAGTGATGTTTTAAACACGGGAAATATTAGAAATAAAGAAAAGCCAGTGCATGATTAACCAACAATTCTTGTCAGGTACATCTGATCTACTGTTCATTAGTGCAAATATCTAATCAGCCAATCACATGACAACAACTCAATGCATTTAGGCATGAAGGTATGTATACATGCAACCTGCTGAAGTTCAAACAAAAGGGGACTTCGAATGCAACAGAACTACAATTCACACAGGTTTGAGTGGACAGTAGAAGATTGGACAAACCTTGGCTAATCTGATGAGTCTCAATTTCTGCTGTGACATTCAGATGGAAGGATCAGAATTTGGCATAAAAACAGGAAAACATGGATCCATCCTGCCTTGTATCAAAGTTCAAGCTTGTGGCTGTGGGGTTTAAGGGCATGAGGTTTATGTTTTTGGCACACTTTGGGCCACGTAGAAGCAACTGAGCATTGTTGAAACACCACAGCCTACCTCAGTGCTGTTGCTGACCGTGTCCATCCCTATATGACCACAGTCAG
The DNA here is from genome assembly GCA_015108635.1 of Andinoacara biseriatus. NCBI lineage: Eukaryota > Metazoa > Chordata > Actinopteri > Cichliformes > Cichlidae > Andinoacara > Andinoacara biseriatus. Next base: position 29,398 of record VUQJ01025383.1, read on the forward strand.
CCCATCTTCTGATGGCTGCGTCCAGCAGGATAACACACCATTTCACAAAACTCAGATCATCTCAGGCTGGTTTCTTCAACATGACAATGAATTCCTTGTACAGTCCCTTAGATCTCAGGGCACTTTTGGGATGAATAGCTGACAAATCTGCAGCAAATCTGTGATGCTATCTGTTGAATCACCTTATTGAATCTATGTCAGGAAGAATTAAGGCAGCTCTGAAGACAAAAAAGGGGTCTAAGCCGGTGCTAGCAAGATGAAGCCCATCCCAGCTGTCATGGGGCCTGTACACCTGTACAGGTCACCCTCCTGTTACAGTACTAACCCACACACACCAATGAGCAATTTAGAACCACCAATTAACCTAACCTCACATCTGTAGGAGTTAATCCACACAAACACAGGGAGAACATGCAAACTCCAAACAGAAAGGTCTGCGCTAAGGTGGATTTGAACCAGGACCTTCTTGCTGTGAGGCAGCAGTGCATCGGCCCACCATGCACATTACTCTACACACTTCTCCTGTAACCTTTTATTTTATTGGGTAATCATTCAAAATTGAACATTTTTTAACTGTTGAACTCTACGCTGTGTTTACCAGGAAGGAAAAAGCATTATGTTGGCAATTTCATTACTGTCACTTTCATTTAGAGGTTTTGGTGTGTCAGTATGATTAAAATGCTCTGTGAGAGTTGTCTCTCTCTCTCTTTGGATAAATATACAGTAATTCTCTCTCTCGGTGAAGCATCGGTGAGCCTGACACATTTTACGTGCACCACAGCCTCATCAGGAATGTTCAGACTGTATCTGCTCAACATAATCCAGTATGATTATAAGTCGTGTTACTATCAGGAAGATCATTTTAATCTGTTTCCAATCAACTTCAGTGACATGTTTACAGATCTGAGTACGAAACCTGACACATTCTCTATATGCTGCCGGCTGCAGATTTCATTCACTGACAGATTGTTACATGCATAATGGTCGTCATATGAAAACACAACTCAATAACAATAAGAAAGGTCAGTCAGGCTGACTCACAGTATCTGAGCTTTACTGCACACCCCAATGCTCAGAGTTATTAAATGATTAAGCTGTGTATGCTTAATTTGTTTTTTTTAAATATTTGGACTTTTTTATTAAATAAATTTATTCTTTTTTTTAAACTTGAACAATGTTGCAGCCTCAGGAAGCATCACTAAATGTATTAATCATATTATAATAACCATACGTGTCAATAGCTGTTAACCAACAGTGGAATTTGAATGGATAATGTTCACTAACATCACCACTAATTTCATATGTATTTATGTCATTACGTGAGTAAATCTGATTAGTTTGTGAATTATACAGTTATGTGTACCGCAGGCAAAAACAGTTCTCAACATTCTCATCACATTAGCACACATAACATTTGAGATGCTGCTTATTTATTAGTTAATGAGGACCAGTTGTTATTATGGTTTAGCGAATCAGGTTTCATTATGGATCTGCGAGCCCATCCTGAGTCTGAGAGCGTCACACGCACCCGTGAGCACAAACAGGGAGAAATCCACCCAGTTTAAAAATAAAAAAAACGTGCATTTTAGGTTCACAGCTGAAAGCAGGCTGGGTTCCAGTGAGTTATTCAGATTTGCTGTTCATCTCCTGTGGGGCTCATATGAACTCTGGACCTGCACAGCGAAGCAGGACAAGCTGCTCAGGTCAAACGTGCACGTGCTGTTTGACAGCTGTCTGCTGGAGAATCTTCAAGGCGTGACGCAGCATCATTCAAAGCCTTTGCTTCTCCTTTCTTCAGTGGCCTCAGCATCAGAATAAATTTGCTGCTTCCTGCTGTGCTTTCCCCCCGGGGAGGATCAGTGGCCTTCATGTAGGACCTGATTTTCTGATGATGGTGCACCTCCTTGCATCTGATTTGGCTCGATGAGTGTTTGAAAACTCCAGCTCCAGTAATCAATCCCGTGATTCGTCAGTGGGATATTCTTGGTGAGTGGAGTGACTCAGAAATTTGTAGTGGCCCCACCCTGCCACGTTGTGTTTAATGGTCTTGTGTCAGAGATGGCGCTACTGTAGCTTTACAGTGTGCAGCCTGAGGTGTGCTCCAACTAATGGTACTCATGAGCCACCCAGGAAGGCTCTAGTTTCACTGTCTCAGTGGGTGGGGATGCATTTTCACATATAAGAAGCCAACTGAGCCAAATAAAATCCAAACATGAGGCAGATACTTAGTAGGATTTAATAATTTAAAGCAAAGGCATAGCCCTGATGAAGCTCCTTAATGAAAGAAAAGGCATTCCATCTATTTTCATGGCACAGAGAAGAAAACTTCATTAGACCCACTTCAATCATTCTGCAAGCAGCTGAGTGGGTCCAAACTGCCCCCACCAGCTCCATATGACTTGGAAATACTTTCACATGAGCTTGCATATTTCCTCTCTCCATATCGATCAGAGAGCAGGAAGGATAAAAACAGATAGGCCGTCTTTTACGATCGATGTCTGTGTTAATGTTCGGTCCGGATGTAAGGAGGAGGAAATGGGGAAGGGAGTGGGTGAGATGGGGGCAAACACAATGTAGGAGAGTCCTCACTCTCCTCACACACGCTTCAGTAATTACCAGTGTGGAAACAGATCTCCTGTCATATGTCTGTCTGCAAATGAACAGAAAAGGTGGGAATGAGAGGAGATATTGATGCATGAAAAGTGGATCTGGGCTCTGAGCTGCACCTCTGCATATGAGTGCTCTCTAGTGGCAGCAAGAGGAAACTACAGGAGCACGCAGCCAAACAGGAGCACAGAGGAATCATTTCTCTCACTGTCAGAGGGTCTGACAGCTTCGAAATGATAAGGAGAGCTTGAGGAAAAAATATCGATTCATCTGTCACCTTTGCTCCATTAAAATGAAACGCAAAAGAGGGGAGAGGGAAAGTGTTGCATCGCTGATTAAGCATATGATGCAAACCCGAGTTAGAGTGAAAGTATTAATGTGCAACAGAAAAAAGGGACATAAGTGGACAGTGAACATGTGATAGAGCCTTCGAAGGGACAAAGTGTACCTGAGCTCAGATTCAAGGTATTTGTATTTTACATGAGATTTGTTTTTACCTTTCCCACAGTTAAAAATCAGCATCTGTCGAAGTCTGTGCCTTTCAAATTAAATCACATTAAACATTTCATTTTGAAATCAGCTATTAAAAATAAATAGAGGATTTCTAGACAGAAGCATTAGTTCAATGAACCTACATGGAGCTTCTGCAGACTTTCCACTGCTTTCATATTTCAAAATAATTTCAATGTGTGGATTATTCACTAATTCAGTAAAATAATCTCTAACTAACTCAAATAATCTCTACCTGTCAACTAGATATCATGCCCACTAAATCTGTGAATTTCTGTCATCGAGTGTTGGGCCATACATCCTGTCTGTTATCAGTTCTTCAGGCTGGTTCTGTTCGATCTCAGGCTCTCCAAAACAAAAATACGCTGGACCTTCTTGTCTCGTTTCGGCTCATTTTAGACAGAAGTTAAATCTGCAGCTTTTGTGTAAAGTTTTAAAGTGTGTTTCTTCTCAATCATCAATATTTGTTGGATCAGGTTTCGGTTCGGCTCCGAATGACTAATTGTGTGCTGCTGACTCACATTTTTTCTATTCGAATTATTCTGGATCTGAGTTCTGCATTTGATATGCCCTACTGCAGTATCCTTATGAAGTATTGTGCAAAAGTCTTGAACCACTCCTCAATTCTTTATATTCTTCTAAGAAGTCAGATTATCTTTAATTTTTAATTGAGCAATAGTTCTGAAGGCTTTTTTAATTGGACACTGGCTGCTTCTTACTCATTTCACTTAGCAAAGAACCAATTTTAAATAGTATTTTTAGGCGCTTTGTTACACGACCATGTAGCAAAAACATTTTTTCTGACTTTTGCAGATGAATCTATGTAAAATGCCAGTTTGACAGGCATTTAGTCATATTTGTACCATCAAGGTGATTCCCAAAGAGCTATTAGTCAAAAACTTAGCATATTTTGGTAAGGTGTGTAGTGTGTTCAGTAACTGGACAAGTGGAGGAAAAAAGAAGAAAGCTCAGACAAAGATGGAAATCTACAGTACTAACATGTGGAGACAGTGTGCTGAGAAGATGAAGGAATACTGTGAGGAGGTGATGAAGAGGAGGACAGATGGAGGACAGTTAGTGAATCAGTAAGTGCAGAGGATTAGGAAGGAGGAAGTGAGGGCAGCTATGAAGAGGATGAAGAGTGGAAAGGTAGTTGGTTGTGATGATATACCTGTGTGGGTATGGAGGTGTCTAGGAGAGAGGGCAGTGGGGGGAGATGTCAGTCAGTCAGCAGCCATGTAGCTTCATGCTGAGAAAGATGTGATGTTTGCTTTGAGTGTTGATGGAGAAGTTAGAAGGAGCTTCACTGTGTCTTTGTGGGAAAGCAGGTGACAGGGTGCTGAGAGAGGAGCTGTGGTCCTGCATGAGGAAGTCAGGAGTGGCAGAAAAATATTTGAGGGTGGAGCAGGACGTGTATGAGGACAGAGAGACAGTGGTGAAGTGTGCAAGGTGGGGGTGGGATTCCATCAGGGATCTCCTCTGAGCCCCTTCTTGTTTGCAGTAGCGATGGACGGGCTGAATGATGAAGTTGAGCAGGAGTCTCTGTGGACTGTGATGTTTGCAGATTTCACTGTGATCTGTATGGGGGGGGGGGCTGGAGGTGGAGGTATGAAAGTCAGAGACAAGACAGAATATATGTGAGTGAATGAGAGGTGGGCAGATGTAACAGTGAAGCGGGAATGAGCAGAGGTGCTGAAGGTGGATGAGTTTAAATAGCAGCTCCTCCACCCTGCTGGAGATAAGTGTCAGAGGTGCTTTGTGACAGAAGCATGGCAGCGAGAGTGAAAGGGAAGATTTACAAGATGGTGGTGAGACCTGTGGCCATGTATGGTTGGGAGACAGCAGCACTAACAACAAGACAGCAGGCAGATATAGAGGTGGCAAAACTGAAGATGCTAAGATTTTTTATTGGGAGTGACCAGGATGGATTAGAACTGAGTACAACAGAGGGACAGCTCAGGTTGAGCAATTTGCAGAAAGATTTAAAGAGGGAAGGCTGAGACAGCTTGGACATGTGCAGAGGAGGGATATTGATATACAGACAAAGCACATTAAATATGGAGCTGTCAGGTAGGAGGAAAAGAGGAAGGCCACAAGGAAGCTTCATGGATGTAGTGGTGGAAGGTCTGCAGAGGGTTGGTGTGACAGAGCAGGATACTGGGATATGTAGGCAGAAGAGCTGCTGTGGCAATTTCTAAAGGGAGCAGCCAAAAGAAGAATAAGAAAGAAGACAAAAGAGGAAGTGCTGTGTCTGAAAAACTAGTCATGTCATGTCTGGCCAAAAATGGTCTCAGTGGAAGGGTGAATGTTAAGAAGTTATTCTTAAAATACAGAAACAGAGAGAAGGTATGTCAAAGTATGCAATAAGGGACTGAAAATCAGTGGAATAAGGAGTGAAAAATCGAAATTTGAAAATTCTGTTCAAATTATCTTCAATATGTACAGAGGAAATCAAGAGAGGTCCAACAGTGGACCCAGTATTGAACCTTGGGGAATCCCACAGGTTAAAGAAGAGAGGAGTACATGCTCGCCCTAACAGTCAAAGTCCTCTCAGATAAATAGGAGGAAAACCAGTTTGTCTATAAAATAGTGAAGTCTCTGTCAGTGTTTGGGTCTGCATTTCATGTAGTGGTATTAGAAATCTTGTCAAAATTGATGGAATTATGAATGCAGAAAATTACTATCTGTTTTTGATCCACCATGCAATAGCATAACAATGATTCTAAACACACTGCCAATGCAGTAAAAACATGTCTGGAATGAAAACTATGCAGTGGAACACCATCAGCCATGGATTGGCCTCCCCAGAGCCCAGAGCCTAACATCACTGAAGTAGTGTGGGATCATCGTGACAAAGAACAGAACAAAAGCCAGCCAACATCCAAAGAAGCGCTTTGAATGTACTTCAAAAAGACTGGAGAACTGTTCTTGAAGGACATTCAAAGAAATTTCCATGAATACTTCCATGTTTCAAAATGTAGCAAAATATAAAGAAACAAGGGTGACTCAAATTTTTTCACAGTAAACTACCTCTAATGCTGTGCTGGCATTGAGGGTAATGCCTTTTCCTGGTTTCACTCCTACTTTTCAGAAAGATCCTTTTTATTGAGAATTCTCATGTGGTGTTCTCCAGGGATCAGTTCTGGGTTCCATTTTATTCTCTATCTATATGCTTCCATTGGGTCAGATAATCTGCAAATGCAACATTAATTTCTGTTATAAAGATAAGTAACTAGATAGTCTGCTGATGGGTACAATAAATCTTATACCTTATGGGATGTGTCTCCGATGATGAATACTGGATGTCACAAAACTTACCTCGGCTCAAATTCCAAATCTGAGGTCCCATTAACTAATAATGGGCTTGCTCCTACATACGTTATAGACTTAGTTCCACCTAGTGAACTGTACCACTGTATCATCATTACTATTATTTTTTTTATGTACCTTCCTTCTGTTAAGGGGCAGTAGAATGACTAACACACTGGTTTAATGGAAGCAAAGTCCTGTCATATTGTCTATTTGGATAATGGGAAAGCTCAAAGTTAGGGAGCTGTAGCCTACTGATGTCCACAAGGCCTCATTTCCACAGATTCAAGTCACTAAGCTGCACGTCTCCACTGTTTGTTTCCTGTTGGTGCATTCTGCAATAAAATTACCTGACAAAGAAGATGGCCCGTAAATGGTACAGACCACATGGTCACTAAATCTCTCTTTTAGTATAATGTATAGTGACTGCATTACATATGATACACTGCATAATATATTCTCTATTATAACTAAAACTACTTTCAGCTGTTCCCTTATTCACCACAGCAAATAACTCCACATCTTTGAATTAGCAGATTTTATTCCTTACACCGGACGCCCTTCCTGACACAACCTCAAAGGGGTTTCTGTCTCCTCTTGGGATCTTTCACTTGCCAGGTACATGTGCAAACCACTTCAGTCTCTAAATTGATATCTAAAGTGAGCAGTCAAAAACATACAAGGGTGATGCAGCAGCTACAGAGGGTACACAGGGTTTATAGCGATATTCACAATTACTGCAGATGAAGTGACCACTTGAGTTTGAAAGGGAAGCACATAACAGGATGCATTCTATTACTGGAAGTAGATTCATGTCAAACCTCTTCCTGCTGCTGATGCAGTGGTACTGTATACTGAGGGCTATTTTTGCTGCATCTGTATCACATGGGACAAACCACAGACCACAGACCAAAGGCTAAACTCTGCACAGCCAACAGCAAATGTGTGACACTGTAACCGAGCTTCCTAAATACCGAGTTTG
>VUQJ01025383.1:55179-70522 GCA_015108635.1 Andinoacara biseriatus
CTTTAATTTTCCCCCCCCCCCCCCTCCTCTCTCTGTGGCTTCAGTATGGAAACAATAAATATGCAAATGCAGTGAAATAGTCCCAAAGAGAGATAAGGAAGCAATGAACTTGCAGTGAAGATAGGGTGCCTCTATTCAGCGCCTGTGTTTGACAAATCATGTTAAAGTAGAATGTAATTATTTTTTGACAAATGATGCACTCAAAAAAATGGCCGATGAAATGATAGCGCTTTCATATGCTTGTATTTAGCTGCTGCGTATTGGACAATGGCAATTATTGCTACAGTCGGTGCATTGTGCACAATGGGCCCGCTCACAGCTATTGTTCCCCCGGCCTTGTTTTACAAAATGAGGCTGCATGTTTATTTAGTTGGGAAAGTGAGTTGAGACAAACAGAAGCGAAGGATATAAATGCAGCCAGAATATTTTCATGTTGCCCCCAAAAAAATCTGTGGAAAATCTTCCAGATAAGTCACAACTTTTATCAAAGTTCCTGTTTTATCATCTCTGTACTTTATTAAAGCAGAGACACCAAAGTGAACTAACTGGGAAAATGAAACAAAGTAACGTGCCTGTTTTTTGTTTTTTTACTTGCATCTTAGTTCGCAGACTGCTGTCCAAAGGAATTTTGATCCAAATGTTTCCTCTGCATGAAAAAGAAGAACTCAAGAGACTTTCTTTTTCCTGGTATAAAAAGGTGAAGCTGTCCCTTCAGCCTCTGGGTGAGTGGGAGCTGTGCCAGTATTGTGAGAATAGCACAAACAGTCCACATTATGTAGGATGCACGCTCTTTGTACCGCTTCATTTTCTAATAAGGTCCCACTTTGTGTCTTTACTGTCTTTCTGATCTCCCCAGATGACATCAGACACTACTATGGTGAGGGCCAGGCTCTCTACTTTGGCTTCCTGGAGTATTTCACCTTTGCTCTGGTGCCTATGGCCCTTATTGGGGTGCCTTACTATCTGTTTGACTGGGAGAGCTACGACAAATACATCGTCTTTGCTGGGTTCAACGTGATCTGGTGCACGGTTATCCTGGAGGTATGGAGACAGCGTCACTGAATCTTCAGGTCTTCAGTGTAAAACTCAAAGTTTAAGTGTAGCACCTGCTTATGATATGCAAGAATTACAAATGCCATGACTTGACCTTTTTTGCCCACCAGTTATGGAAGCGACGCAGCGCCTCACTGGCCTACAAATGGGGCACATTGTGCATGAAAAAGGCCTTTGAAGAACCTCGACCTGGATTTCACGGTGTGCTCGGGCTCAACCCTGTGACGGGACGTGAAGAGCCCATCTACCCCACCTCCAAGAGGCACCTGCGCATCTACCTCGTGTCTCTGCCCTTCGTCCTGCTCTGCCTCTACCTGTCCCTCTACGTCATGATGATCTACTTCCAGATGGAGGGGTGGGCACTGTCGGTCTATGATGAGGACCCCACATTCTGGACAGAAATCCTGCTGTTCATCCCCAGCATCATCTACGCTGTGGTCATAGAGGCCATGAACCTCGTCTACAGATATGCCGCCGAGTTCCTCACTAACTGGGGTGAGTGGCTCACGTTTAATCTGCAGGGACTTCTTTTTTTTGTTATGTTCACAGTTGGTCGTGTCAGTTTGCCTCATTGGATAGACTCTGTATGTAACCGTGCTGTAGTGAGGTCTCTGGGTTAAGGCTGTTCACACAGGAAGTGTTTCGCAGTGACGTTGTGACCAGAGACCACAGAATGACATTGAGCAACTTAATGTGACGACAGGCAAAATAACCACCGAGGAAACAAAGGGGCCGCGTCCTGAGATAAACTGCACTCAATTTGGAGCTGAGCAATTAAAGCAACTGCCAATCAAAGAGAAGGATACTAACGATTGACAAACAGGGTGGTAAACACATCAGAGGGTTACCGTGGCAGCTGGAGCCGGGAATATCATCTAGTGACAAACTGTCGGCCACGAAGCCGTGCCCCCTTTAGGATCTCTCATTTTATAGACATGGATAATCTTTGAATGGATAAAAGAAATAACAGTGAAAATAAGTCTTAGATCAAATCAGTAGCTCGGCAAAAGCTTTTCTAGAAAGAGACTTGCTTGCTTGATTATGAGAATATAAAACATACCATGAAAACAATCCTAGGTCCTTCTGAAGGGAAATAAATTGAATGTTCTTAAAGGGCTGGACCCAAACCTTCAGGTCAGTCCAGCTAAATAATACCTGTCCCAGCATTTCAGGTAAGAAAGCTCAGGGTCTGCTGCGGTCCACGGGGGTCCACACTTTAGGCAAAAGATTTTTATCCCGTGAGAATCTGCTGTGAAATTTTTATTTTGAAAGATTTGATGATCTGTTGCTGACGTGCATCATTTTTCCCACTCTAGAAAATCACAGGCTGGAGTCTTCGTTTCAGAATCACTTGGTCCTCAAAGTGTTAGTGGTGAGTTGTCCACAGTTTTTCCACAGTTTTCCACAACGCTGCCAACACTGTGCTTTACTGATCAGAGCGCAGCTTTTCTTATCACCACCTCACTGCTCATAACTGCCCCCGCTCTTTTCTTTTCAGTTCAACTTCTTCAACTGTTTTGCATCGCTGTTCTACATCGCCTTTGTCATGCAGGACATGGCGCTGCTCAGACACGTAAGTCTCCCCCTTTTCTCTCTCTGTCTGTCTCCCTCCTCTTTGCCTCAGCCCCAGGATTTGTCTTTCCTGTGCTCTTTCCAGAGTCTGGCGACCTTGTTGATCACCAGTCAGATCTTGAATCAGTTCATGGAGGCCTTCTTGCCCTACTGGCTGCAGAGGAGACGCAACAAAAAGATGATTCATAAACTCCAGAAGAGAAGAATTCTCGAGGGCAAAGAGCTTCCTCTGACGGAGCAGGTCCGGCTCGAGGCAGACATGAGCACGTACTTGGTCAGTACGCATGGTCTTTGTTCAGAAATCTGAACGTGTCGCCTTCAGCGTCCTCTCATTTGTACGTCTGTCTGTGCTCTCATTGCTGCTCAGGGCACGTTTGATGACTACCTGGAGCTCTTCCTGCTGTTTGGTTACGTCAGTCTGTTCTCCTGCGTCTTCCCTCTGGCTGCCGTCCTCGTGGTGTTAAACAACATCACCGAGGTTTACTCTGATGCCTTCAAGATGTGTCGGGTGTTCAAACGGCCCTTCTCGGATCCAGCTGCAAACATCGGAGTTTGGCAGGTGAGCGATGCGAGGACGGCCAAGCTGAATGAGACTACTGTGTGAGATTACGGAGGCAGTTGCTGCTGTTTAGGAACAACTTTAAACAGGTGACTTTATGTTGTTTTTTTTGTTTTTTTTAAAGCGCAGCACGAAGCAAAGGTTCATACGCTATTGAGGAACCTTAAACCAATAAAGGACACAAATATTCTCCACATCCTTATTTCAACCTTTGACTCCCTTCAGAAGTGTTATTGGGGTGTCCACAAGAGCATTATAGCTCTCTGGGGACAAATGATTGTATTTATTTGTTGTTGTTGTTTTTTCCCTTAATCCATAAGCTCCTTTAACACCAGCATGTCCCTGACTCTGTGTTTCCCATTTGTCACTGTCTGTCTGTGTGCAGCTCGCCTTTGAGGCCATGAGTGTGATAGCTGTTGTGACCAACTGTGCGCTGATCGGCCTGTCTCCACAAGTCAGAGCCTACTTCCCCGAGTCAGAGACGCAGCTCATACTGTGGATTGTGGCTATCGAGGTAATTCATGTACACGTCACACACACACACACACACAAAGTGGCTGATCCCATATAAGAAATTCAAAAAGGGAATTGATCCATAAGGAGAATGAATGAAAAGATGTGATCAAAGAGTTTTGTTTTGGCCATCAGATCCTCAACTACAGCCGTGCTCTGTTCCCTCGCTTTAAAAAGCTTTAAGGAGGATATGAAGGTATTAAAGAACTGGTCAAAGGTTATGCCTTAACCTGTTTACCTCTTCAGCAGACAACCTTCCACTTATCTCCACGAATCATTAATTACTCTATGTAAGCGAGGTTAAATATGATCCAGTGCTCTATCCATCTGTCTGCTCCTCTGTGCAGAGCTACACATCAGCCACAACACATTTAACAGTTAACACTGAACACAACATGTAACCAAACCCGGTGCAGCGAGTATACACGGCCGAGAGCAGAACAAACACATCCGAATGTCATTTTTAATGTTTAACTGTTGTGCATATCTTCCTTTGTGATGATGGGCCAGTGTAATTTTTGGAAAATTCTGTATTCTCAGTTCTTGTCTAATAGGTTCAATATAGTAAATTCAGCTTGTAGAATTATTCATATTTTTATTTTTTGTGGATATCTTAATAATACACAATTATTGGATTATAATACATAATTACTGGAGGCAGTATTGCTCTTACAGCGTTCATGTTCAGTGTTTAGTGCAGCAGGATGAACACTGAGGCACGGCCCTGTTTGTAGCTCAGCCTGATGCTGATTCTGCTCACTAGATGGAGCCAGAGCCCAAAGCAGACCTGCACAGAGGTCTGAGGGAGACCGTCAGAGTGTGTGTGTGTGTGTGTGTGCGCACATAAATGAATTTCACACTGTGTGTATTCAGCCTATCATTGTTTGAACTTTGGTGTGAATGTTGAATCGAGCATTCCCGCTGCAGATTCCTCCTCTCTCGAGTCTGTCTCTATTAACGTTACCGTCAGCCCCCCCCCCCCTCCGTGCGATGTTCACACAGCACAGCCGAACACACCTCGTGGCTCCAGAGGAAAGGCTTAGAATAACAGCACAAACAGGGAAATGGTGGGGGTGGGGGTGGTACAGCACGGATCATTTTTTCTTTTAGGACATTCATAAAGAAAACAATTGTGTGTTTGTGCTGCTATAACAGCCCCCTGAGGGATGATTATTCTAACTGTGTGGTTCCTGCCGGAGCCTATAAAATGCTCTTTAAAGTCTTCTGTAGCTCACTGTACAGCATCTCTGCTGATTCCAAAGCAGAAACTGGGTCATATCGATCGTCGGTATGTTTGATTGAATGTGCGGTCGGCACGTGCAGCTCGAACCTCTGCAGTTCTCTGAGAAGTTGTTCTTTTGGGGCTGATATTTCTCTTTGAGCAGCTGTCAGGATGAGCCTGGATTTATTCAGCCTTTGCTGGGAGTTCTTAGTGAGAGGGATGGAGTTGTCTTAGCCTTGCTTTGCCTCATTGGCTGCGGCAGATGTCTTTTGTTCAAAGAGACACCATTAGGAAAGATGATTGGTCGCAGTTCTTGTATCTGCTGTTCACAGAGAACTGAGGGGTAATGTGTAGTATGTGCTGCTAATTAGGAAATCCAACTGAAATCAGGTGAATGGAGTCATCCACACTCTGCTGCAGTAGTAATATTTGACTCAAGAACTTGTGACTGAGGCTGGTGTCAGTGCAACAACCATCTTCATGAAAGGTTAGAATGCATCAAACCACTCCTGATCCAGAGACGTCTTACCTGGACTAAGGAGGAGGAGCGGAGAAGCAGAATACATATCTATACATACACACACACACACACACACACACACACACTCCTTTTGGGGAAAAAATGATCATATATATATCGTATATCACCATTCAACTAAAAAAATATTGTGATATTATTTTTGGTCCATGTCGCCCAGCTCTACCATGAAGTCAGTTCACTGAGGCCATAGAGCGAGGGACCAAGGGTCCAGGGTGTTCGTCTCCCTCTGGTAGGAAGGCTCAGGTTAATGACGGCGGTCTCCGCCTGGGCTTCCTGGTAAATCTGAATTGCCCTTTTAGGATAAATGATAAATGTTTTTGGTGACCTGCTGACCTTTTGCCTGAGTCAGGGCAAAATGTGATATAATGTAAATGGTCATACGATTTATGCAACAAATCTAAAGGCCCTCCTCAGAGGATCAGCATCTCTGATATTCCCTCCAGCTTTAACCAGCTGAAGGCTGGCCCAAATCAGGTTCTGTATTCCCATTTATGATGCCAAGCGGGTGTTTTTTTTGTTTTTTTAAATCACTTTTATTGTGACCTTTTTATCCTGACCTTTTGTTTTTCAGCCTCAGGACACGTGTTACATTTTGATTCTCGTGCTGTGTCTGTATAGGACGCGCACTGTGTTCTTTTGTTAATTTAAGACTTAAGGGAGATGTTAGGCAAGTCACACTTCAAGCATGCCACCTCTAATCCATCCTCTCCTCCTTCAAAGTGTCTTCCGGGCTGACCAGAAATGAACGTGACTTTTTGTCTCTGGACCTGGAGGTGATGCTCTCTGTTCGACTTATTTCTGCCTGCCTCACCTGCATAAGGAGAGGACGTGAGATGCTTCCAGGGCAGCTCACAGCTTGTTTGGCTTTAAATTTTGTTTTGGAATGTTTATATATGTGCAGTCCATCCTGACATCAGTTAGGTGTGTGATGCAAATTCTTGGATCAAAGTTGAGATAAAATCAGTGGGTGTGGAAACAGAAGGGAGAGGATGGAAAAGCAGGAAGGAAGGGGCCGAGAGAAGAGCTGACAGGTCTGAGAGTGAAGAGGGAAAATGATTGTCTGAGGACAAGAAAACCTGTGTGTGTCTGTGTGAGTGTGAGTGTGTGTGTGTGTGTGTGTGTGTGTGTGTGTGTGTGTGTGTGTGTGTGTGTGTAACTTGGGGTACCCTGGCAGTGCGGGGTGACAGGGGGAATTTGAGGATGTGGGTGGATAGTGACGGGTCCTGAGAGCACATTAAGGTAAAAAGACAATGAGAAGAAGCCAGCAATGATTTCAACACTGTACTGTCAGCACTTTGCATATTTATCCTCAAAGAATTTCCAGTTTATTTGCTAATATATTTTGGTGGCACTTACATATAAGGGCCCACAGTTCTCTTTAATTTCATAAATAGTAACTGAAGTTCCAGAATGTTTCCAGGAAACGATGACATCATTTGGTGTTAATTATACAGAAAATGTAAACCGACCTCATTTTCCTGTTTTGTCTGAGGTTTTTACTAAATTGAATACTCCATTCCAGGAATTCTCCTCAGAAGTTATTAGTTAATATTTTGGCACGCACACGTCACTGTGATGTATTATGGTAGAAATGAACTTTACTGGATTTACATGTGAGTAAATATGTCACGTGTCTTGTCACAATGCATCTTTAGAGTGAACATTTAGGTGACTGTAGCTTAGAAATGAAGTCTAAAGTCTATAAATGACTGGCTCCCAGCACAATACAGACACCAGCACAAACTCCAGATAAGAACAAAAAACAAACACTGATTTGGCTTCAGATAGTGGCTTTCTAGTGATGTTTGTGAGCCACCAATCATTTTTTTTGTGATGCAAATAAGGTCCTTTGCACATCGACCTGTAGAAGAGCTCCAAGGCAAGGACAACATTTTAAGAAACAAATGTCATCAAGTTCTACAGAGGACTGTCTGTCAGCTTGCTCTGCACTTTGCAAACATACAATAAGAATATCCTCTATATTTGAAAGTACTTCAAAAATGGTTTACAGCAAACTGAGATCAAGGATTACTGTCATAGACCCCTGGGGGCTCCGGGTGGCCTGCTTGTGTGTATTTTTCTATGTTGTCTTTTCCCTGCGTGTGTTTTTGGGTTGTGGGTATTCTGTGTGGAGTTGTACCTGTGGCAGAGGGAGGCAGACCTTGAGACTCCACCCACGACTCTAAAGCTCACCTGAGGCTGATCTGACACACCTGCTCTTCATGTCACTAATGGAGCAGAGTTATAAGCAGGTGGAAAACTCTCAGTCAGCACCAGGTATCTAGAGTGGCTCATGTTGGAACATTCGCTGAGATTAACTGTTTTTCTTCCGCACAGACTTTTGCCACTGAGAAACTTCCGCAGAAGTGACTGCATTAATGCGAGTGTGAGACGCCGCGGGACCTTGCAGCATAAAACGGCCGCAGACTCCCTGCAGTTCACTGTGTTTTGTGTTTTTATGCACATCTTGGAATAAACTCTGTTCTATTTGGACTTTTTTGTGTCCTGTGCCTGAGTCCTTACCTGACATGATAATTGCAGGTACCCATTTGGAATGAATCCTTCATATATCAGTAAGTTGGAGAAGTTATGCTGATGTAGTAACATACTTATGTAACATATTTACGACCAGCCTGTCATAGGGCCAACACATAGGAACAGAAAGATATTCATATTCACACCTATAGAATCAACAATTAACCTAAACTAGTCTTTGGACTGTGGCAGGAAGCTGAAATACCAGGTGTGAACCCATACAGCCAGATGGCAGATTTGCACCGAGGACCTTCTTGGTGTGAGGCAACAGCTCTAACTACTGTGCGTTTCCGCTGTGGGTTATGGTTGCACTCTAATTGTTCACTGTAGACATTATAATTCATTAGTAATGAAGATTATTTATTATTGTGAAAAAAATATATAAAATGTATCTCTCTGGATATGTACTTTTATATTTGGACTTTTCAAGTTCAACTTCACTTGTTTGGAGTATCTTAAAATGGCCTTAGTGTGTTTACTTACAGTAAATAATATGAATACTTTTTCCACCACTATGTAAGCCTGTATAACCAGTGATCCCAGTGATTAATGTATATGTATCTATGACGGCAGAGATCTTTTTTTTTCTTGCCATTATAGAGTAAGAAATTATCAGCTTGGTATGTGGAATATTTGTCCATTAACTGCTGCTGACTCAAAACACTGCATCAAGTGTAATAATTTTGTAAGAAGTTTGATTTAACTTCAGTCCATTTCTCAGTTGTGTCAGAATAACAGTTTAGATCCCCAAGTTCCCCATTAAATATAAAGCACAATTTGGTTTGTTACTTTTAGTTTATAACTTTATCACCCATAGTGGGTTTTAGAAGAAAGATGAAACAGCACAAGAATAAAATAACATAAAGTTCATGCAGATAAGGGGCCAGATTTCCAAGTGGGCTTTAGAACTGCATTTGATGTTAAAAAGAGAACAGTGGAACACAGAGGGATTATGTAAGTTGGTGCAGCGGCAGATAAATGTTGATTGATCTGCTGATGAGGGAGCGCTAGGAGCTTCTTCTTCTTCCTCCCCTGCCTCAGTCTGGAGCTGATGTTTAAATAAAAGTGATAATGGAGTGCCTGGTGAGGTGTGGGTTCGCAAAGCGTTCAGCCTTCTCACTGCCCTCTTGCTGTCTTTCTTTTCATTGTCTTTCCCGTCTACCCCTCTTTGTGCCATTTCCCTATTTTCTTCCTTTGCCTCCTCTACTCTGGTGTAAAATAACACTTATTCTCATCATTCTTTTGCTTTTCCCCTCTTTCGTTCTCCTCTTATTTCAGCCAAACTTCTTCATTCTTCATCTTCATGTCTTTTCATTATTTCATTTTACCTTTGTCTTCTGCCACTCTTCTACTCCTTTCCATATCTACCCCCATGTGCCACCTTCTCTCTCTCTCTCTCTACTTCTCAATCATTTTCTTCTCTTCCATTCTCTTCACAGCACATCGGCATCATTGTTTCCTTTTTCTCCTCATCTTTGGCTTTTACTGTCTCTTACTCCATGATTTTCTTTTTCCTTGGCTATCTTTTCTGTCCTGCATTATGTTTTTTTCATTTTTAACTTCCCTTTCTTCTCTTTCTGATCTTGCTCACCTTTTCCTTCCCCATTTTCTGTCCGTTTGTTTTTCCTGATGATTTTCTATTTTCTTCTAACCTCTTGCTCCTTTTCTCTTTCTTTTCTGTGCTTTACTCCTTCTTATCCATCCTCATTACATTCCATCTTCTTCCTTTCCTTCGCTCTTATCTGGTGTAGCTTTCGGTGCTTACTTGCTTCACTGCCACAGTGTGCAAACATTTTTGCGTCCGTGGGCGAGACAAGAGAAAAACAGGCTGCATTATCTGAGGACGTCCCCACAGCCAAGCGGTTTCCTCATCTGAGTTTGTGGAGGCGGACGAGAAACATTCCTGAAAATGCGAAACATTCAGATGAGGCTTATTAACGCTGGGGCTTTTCAAACGCTTTCAGTGTTTTGCAGAATCTTAGGAGCTTTTGTGGTGGTTGAGCTTTCAGCACACTGCTCTCACAATCAGAATCTTATGCGTTTAGACTGAGCAGCCTCACTGTGACATATGCTGCTGTCAATGACCTCCTGTGTACACTGTGTGATGATACACTTTTCTCCAAAAGTACAGTGAACACAGTGAGACCAATCCCTTTATTTCAGCTGTAGATTAAAAACATTTTGAGTTTGACATTAAAAGATGAATGTGAGACAAAAGATCAACATATCAGCTTTTATTTACAGGTATATACATCTGGATCTCATACACAGTTCAAAAGATAGCACCGTTTATCTGAGCCCACCCATTTTTCTTGTGAGCAAAAGCATTGGAACATGTGACTGACAAGGTGTGTTTTGTTGACCAGGAGCGTCCTGTTACATTGATTATTCAATATACAGTGCTGGACATGTACACTCAGTTTCAGATTTTGCCTGTGCAGACTGTGCATTTACTGTCTATGGGTGAAAAACAAGCAACTGTGAAGTTGAGGGAAGATTGAAAATCAAACAGAGCCATTCCACAGTAGCCATAGCCACACAACTGACTGGAACGTCCTGAAGAAGAAAGTCATCACTGGCGTACTTGGTAACAGATGTGGAACAGGTAGATCAAGGAAAACAACAGCAGCGGTGTAAATACAGACTTTAAAACAACTGTTAGTGACATCAGCAACAACCTCCAGAGGGCAGGAGTGAAGGTCTCACAACCTACTGTTCACAGAAGACTTCATGAACAAAAGTACGGAGCCTTGACCAGAAGGTGTAAAGCACCAATTAGCAAGAAGAATAGGAAAGTCAGGTTCATAATCCCAAACATACGAGCTCATCTGTGAAACGCAGTGGAGGTGATGTCATGTGATGTCTTCTGGGACGGGCTTATTAATCTTCATTGATGATGTCACACATGATGGCAGCAGTACAATGAACTCAGAGGTCTACAACCAAACTAGTTGGGAAATCCTTTATGCAGAAAAATAATTAGCCAAAAACACTGCCAAAGCTAGAAAAGAGTGCATCAGAGGTAAGAAGTGGAAGGTTTTAGATTGGCCCAGTGACTCTCCAGACCTAAACCCTAGCATTTTACCTGCTAAAGAGGAGACTGAAGGGAGTAACCCCCCCCCCCAAACAAACTGTATATGGGTTTCAAGGATTAAACGCCCAGGGGACAACAATTTTTAAAAAAAAATGTGCACAGAGACTGAAAAGCAGTACCAGCCAGAGACTCTGATCAAGCACATAATTACTACCAGGTAAAAACCAGGTAAATTACAGTTCAATAGCACAGAAGAGGCAGATTACATTTTGACTGAGCACAATAAACAAACAAATAATTACCTCTGTGTTTGGTTGTTAGAATTTCTGGAAGTCCCATTCTAACGGCTTCCTTTTCATACTATTAAATTTCACCATGGAATAAAAAGTTGCGCAGAAAGTAAACATCAAGTGCTGTTTCAAAATTAATTTTGTGTAAAGGATCCTCACCAGCAATGACAGCTAGGTTTCCAGCTATGGACGAGCAGTTTTCAGCATAAACTGCCTTCAGGCAGTTTATCCAGTGACAAATGCAACTAGAAAGACACTGGAATTCTACTGAAATATCCCAAGTTATCTGAGAGAAAACATTCATCAGAAACAATCCTGAACCGTAGTACTGATGACTGAGTCAGTATAATGTTACAAAGTGCACTGAAATTGTGTTAATTTTGGTCATACAAATAAACTTCCCTCACAACCTCAGTTGCTTCCTGGCAACCTTATCAACTTCGCTTAAACAAATATTGAAGGATCACAGTTTTGACACACTATAGGAGCTCTAGTGTCCATCACCAAGTACAAGTAGATGAGGGAGTACAGGACAGCACTGAGAGAATTAAGAAGAGCACATCATAACATTCTACACTCTAAACCCAGATAAGTTGAATCTACTTAAAATAAACAAACAAGGTAACTCATTACCTTTTTAAGTAATGAAACATTAGTTGAATAAGTGCAGTGGACTGATTTCAATATACTTGAGGCTCTTTTGGAATGGAATGAAAGATTTAAGTTTAATGTACTAATAACAGAGTTTCAGTAACTGAAGATACTTTGTTTAAGCAATCATTCACCACCCTTTTATTTAACTCAGCTTTTTAAGTAAGCGCTACTCCATTACCAGTTGAACAAAATTGTATGTTCTAATTGACCAAACTTATCTTTTATAGTTCTTAAAAATCAAAATATGTCTTTTATTCAATCAAGCTGGGTAAATTAAATATATACATAACGTTTTATTAAACATCCATCCTCTTTCCTTTTCCGGGTCACAATGGGTAATTTAGAGTGACCAATTAACCTAACCGCAGTAACTGTTTGTCTTTGGACATACAGAGAGCCTGCTGCTTCTCAGTAACCAAAACATTTTATAGTGGCACGTTATCAGAATCAAAACAGAGTTTGTGTGCTGGAGTTTTGCCTTTGTCATTGTTTTGTCCAAGCTGTTTTTTTCATGGCTCAGATTTCTCTCATCAGTGATGAAGCCATAAAGCACTTGATGTTTTAATTAGTCATACAGGTCAATCTTGTTCAGATTCATAACAGAACATGTTGACGTTAAGTGTACATACAGTGGCAAGACCTTAAAGATTAAGATAAACTGAGACTGAGCAGTTAACACTTTGTATATGTCATGTCCAATGTATTATTTAATTATTATTTGGTTGATACATTGATTATTAATTAATTTCCTGGGGTTTACATTTAAACATTTGTCCATTTGTTATTTGATAAACAGAACCCCAACACTCTTATGAACTAGATTTTTGGCGGGTGCAAAACCTGATGATAAGTTGTTTGAATTCAAACACATAATTACAATAAGAGAGACTAATAAAAAAGTACAGGTTACTCAGAATTGATAAGTAATGTAGCAAAATGACAGCTGGTTGAGTAATATAAATTTAGTTTATTTCAGTAGAAACTGTTTATTGGACTTAAAAACACAATTAATAAAATGTTCACATATTAGGCAATTTTAAGTAATATGAAATTAAAATTTTTAAGTCAAATCAAAATCTGAGTTTACAGTGACATGAGCAAATAATCTTCAATGTGACATCAGCCAAATTTAAATCAAGAAAGGCTTTTCATATCTATAGCCCAATTTACTAAACGTTTGGATCACAGCTTGGCAGATAAGATAAGATAAGATAAGATAAGATAAGATAAGATAAGATATCTTTATTGTCATTGTACAATACAATGCCATCCTCCAGTGAATACATTATAACTAATATGAGATAGAAAATAATCTAAAATAAATAAATAAATAAGAATCTGTTATTGCAGGAGCAGAGGTAGTATGATACAATATTTACAATGGGAAAGGGCAGTATCAATGGTCTATTTACAACTGTGGGCAAAGTGGCAAGTGGATAAGAAGGGAGGGTGCTGCTCTTCAAGAGTCCCAGGATCATTAAGAAACCTGATGGTTGACTGTTTTGACACAGGGATGATTATCACTGATTTGAGGCATGTTGGGAACCTGCTTCAGGAAGTAAATGATGGCCCGGTTCTCATATATATCCTCTGCTTGAGCATTCAAAGCACTTTTTACTTCAAGCCTCAATTATACACACAAGCACTTTTTTCTACATACTGTGCTTCTAACATTCACACTGCGATAAATACATTCAATCAAATTCAGTTCAATTCAATTCAATTCAATTCAATTCAATTTTATTTATATAGTATCAAATCACAACAAACAGTCGCCTCAAGGCACTTTATATTGAACAAACTCCCTTTTAGCAGGAAAAAAAATATTGATGAGATAATCTACCTCACGTGGCAATGAAGAGCAAAATGAAGGAATTATATCCTTAATCTTAGTTACAGCACTTTCAGAAAGACTTCTAACTGTAATAAAACCTATTCCCAACTGCTGTGTAATCCATTAAAGTAAATGTAAATGTTATTAAGACATGATCAAACAGCAGAAGTCTTCAGTTTCTATGCCACATGTCAGAACAAGATCCAGAGTGTGATTAAAATGGTGGGTGAGCTCATTTGCATTTTGAGAGAAGCCAATTGAATCTAATAATCGATTAAATAGTGTTGAGGCTGTCATTTTCAGCATCTACATGGATGTTAAAATCACCCACTATTATTATTTCTGAACTGCACACTAAATCAGATTTTTTAAAAACTGAGTAGACAGAAACTCTGAGTAAGGACCAGTTAGTCGATAAACAATAACAAATAAAACAGGTTTTTGAACTTACCAAATAGTGTGGACAAGGCTGAGAGTCAGAGTTTCAAATGAATTAAAGCTCTGTCTGGGTCTTTGATTAATTAATAAGCTGGAATGAAAGATTGCTGCTACTCCTCCTTCTCGGCCTGTGCTTCGAGCATTCTAACAGTTAGTGTGACCCGCTGTAACCAGGTTTTTGTAAGGCAGAATAAATCAATATGTTGATCAGTTATTAAATAATTTACTAACAGAGACTTGGAAGAGAGAGACCTAATGTTTAATAATCCACATTGAACTGTTTTACTCTTTGGTGCAGGTAAGGAAGCTATATTATTTTTTTGTTTTTGAATTTTTATGTTTAAATAGTTATTTTGCTGGTTTTTGGTTTGTTTTTCTTGGTGATATGGGAACAGGCATCGTCTCTGTGGGGGTGAGGAGAGAAGCTGCAGAAAGGCTATATATACGGATATTTCTAGAAATGAGAGCTGCTCCATCAAGCGTCTTGCCCCATCACCTGATTCAACTCACCCCCAAGTGGTGATCAGTTGACAGCTCAGCTCCTCTTTTCCCTTTTCCCTTCCCATTCAGTCCTGGTCTTTGTGTTCCTCCTCATGTGCCAAGCCCTGTAGTTGATCTGGTCTTGTATCTGTCTTTTCTCTGTAGTGCTTCCTGTATTATTTTGGTGAGTCTTTGGTCCTTGTTGTGTGTGTTTAGTTTTGCTTCCTGTGTTGCTTCCTTCCCAGCTGTTTCCACTCTTGTTACCTTGGTATATACTGTCTGCATGTTCCCTTGTCCGTTTTCATGTCATCGTCAGCTTCCCCGCCAGCTGTGTGCTTCATTTACTGTCTCACTTTACTGGTAATTTGCTCTGGACTCACTGTAATTTTCTGTTTACTCTGTGGATTTGAGTTAAGTTTTGCGTCCAGAGTCTGCATATTAGGTCCACTTCCTACCTGCCACACAGCGATCCATGACAATGTTGGTGCCACGTACTTTTTGGACATCCTCATATTGAAGCACGGTGTTCATGATGGACAAACTGTTATTTGCTCAGAACTCCAATAACAGAACACCACGGTTTCATATCAGGCAGGCTGTTCCACAGTCATGCCAACA
>VUQJ01025383.1:89114-99719 GCA_015108635.1 Andinoacara biseriatus
GCCAAAGATAACATAGTTTGACAGTTATAAAATAGTATTTTTGCACCAAAAAGGAAATGTCTTTAAAGAAAACTGGAGAAACAAAACAACTGGAGAGCAAAAGAACAACTGGCAGGCCTAAAAAAATATTTACAGTAGATGAACATTATCTGAAGTCGTGTTCTTAAGAAATAGAAAAAAAAAAATCTAGCAAAGACGCATCTGGCCCTTCATTCGATTCCATCTCTACTGAAGCTTCAATGGAAGTGTGGCTATCAAGAACATTCTTAGGAATCGAAAGAGGGAGAAAAGGCTGAGCTATATATATATATATATATATATATATGCATCTGGTGCTGGCCCGGCCCGTCTGTCAAATTTCAAAAAGTCAGTGTGGCCCAGAAGCCCATCCCTGGTCTAGAGTCACGTGTAGAACACAGTGGAGACTACATCATTGTATGGAGATGCACTACAACCAGTGGTGCTGGGAAGTTACAAAACTGATAAAATTTCAAATGAAGAAAAGTACCATCAGATTCTGACCTACAGTGGATACTTCTGGAAAGTATCTGGTTGACAATGGCTTCATTATTTAATGTGACAGTGACTTCCTAGAATCCAGTCCTCAACATTACTGAAGCAGCATCATAGGATCACCTTAACGGAGAACAGAACAAAAGGCATTCAAAGAGCTCTTCAAACTTGTTAGAATTGTACAAACTCATTTTTTGCCTAATATACCGTATTTCCATTTATTTCTCTGCATGTTTTAATTACTGAACCTATTTCCAATTTTCTTAGCAAAATACAAAGAAGGGAGAATGGCTTGGGACTTTTGCACAGTACTGTACCTGTTTCTGTAGGCATTCTGGAAAAATCCACTACATTGCCAAAAGTATTCACTCATCTGCCTTCATGTGGACATGAACTTGAACTCGCATGGGGTTTAATCGAGCCCAACTCCTGAAAACAACCCCACACCATAATCCCCTCGCCACCAAAACTTTACTCTTGGCACAGTGCAGTCAGACAAGAACCGTTCTCCTGTCAACCGCCAAACCCGGACTTGTCCATCAGATTGTAAGACAGAGATTCGTCATTCCAGAGAACACGTCTCCACTGCTGTTGAGTAAAACAATTACTCCAAGCAGTAACTTCTGGGGCTGAATTTTATTAATCAATATGGATGTGCCAAAAAATTGCAGTTCCTGTAATGGGCACTTGATTCTGGTACCAAGATTGAGTCAATCCTCATAGCATAGTTTCCCCCGTCATAAGATGGATTTTTATAACTCATTCATCTAAATACTGTAATTATTGACTGTTACTAATTAAAATATGACAAAAGTGATCATATTTTGATAAGAGGGTGGGGTGCTAAGTTAACCAGCTGCAGCTAAACTCAAATATCTTTTAAAGTCTAAGAATGATAAAGGACCATCTTTATGTGTGACCATTGTCATCTGTTTTATTTTTCAACATACATTCAACATCAAAGTAACAGAATTATGGTCAAACTGACACATGGACATGAATGAAGATAAATGTAGTTCAAAGGAGAGTCAAGAGCTTAAGTAACATACAGCAGCATAAAGACTGGAATTATTTAAGTCAAAGACAATGAAAATGATTGCTGGCTTTATATCATCAAAATGTTAGTTATCCAACACAGCTTCCATTTTTAATACTTTTTAAAAGTTCTTCAACTTAGCCTTTTTATAAGTGCCACATACTGTAATGTCCAATTTCATTCAGTTAAATGATCGTATACTGCAGCAATCCCTGAAAAGCTGATATATTTATTCTTCCAGTAACTGACCAGATCTGTTCAGGAAGGATTGTATCTTGAACAAGCTCAAAACATAAAAAAAAAGAATAAAGTGAATATAATGCAGTGTGAGCAATGTGGAAGAAGAAACAAGAGGGTGCAATAGAAATGGTTTTCTTTATGAGTATACATTCATTAATCACATATAAGGCAGATAGGAGTGAGGCTACAGGCTTTGGCATCAATACACATCACAATGTGGAGGTCCTCTGCAGCAGAAAGAAATGTCAATGAGGAAAGAGCTTTCCAAGCCCAGCAGAACATGGCAGAGATCTTGATGATACTTCACCATTCACAATGTTGAGCTGATAATATCACAAGTATACAAGGCAACATAATGGTCTGAAATAAAACTCCTTATAAGGAATGAGAATTCCTTGTGTCAACACTTCTCCCAGTAACACAGGGCTATTTAGCATTTGTGGAAGATTGTTCAGTGGTCCTTATTCCAAGAGACTGTCACTTTAAGCCCTGTCTCTGAATGTTTCTGCCCTGCTGTAGATAACAGCAAGGCGGTCAGTCCTTTCAACTTTGAGATAATAATGACTCAGATATTTTGTTTCCTTGAGAAAGAAAGCAAAACAAAAAGTTGCTTCTTGTGAATGGATGGATGTCACAATGTTAAGTCTGTCATATTCTGTAGTGTATTTCTTTTTAAGCATAGGCTTCCATTAGACAGAGACTTCAGGCCCTGGATAGGATTCCCCACCACACCAGAAGTCCTCTGGCTGAGGGATTTCTAAGAGCCACACCTCCTCTTCTTTCTCATTTTCTCCCTGCTGTTCCTGATGACCTTTTGCATCAGTTTCAGTTTCTAATGCACTTTGCAGGACTTTGTAATAGTGACAGTCCCGCCCATCATCCGGATTGTATGGAGGTGCCAGGATATCCAGAAAGGCGGCGGGCCCATCCACTGCATAGATCTGGTGTAGGTTATTGCGCACAGGAGTGAGGAGACATGGCCCACTGTTTTCCGAGTACTCAACAACTGAGCCGAGCACGGCACGCCACACGGAGGCCATCTGCAGAGGAGCTAGTGGGGGAACAAACACAGGTGGGACGGTGCTTACAGTCAGGTTTGTCTCCAGCTTGTCACAGCAGCGGACGTTCACCTTTCCATAGAGAACCTGGACCACAGACAGGAGAGGGAGCAAGAAGAATGGAAACTAATTTACCATGTCTACCATGAAATGGTTATATACTGCAAAATGCATATGTAAGGATGGCACTTTTCCAGTTATTTTAGATTATTTCTCAGAAATAAATAGAATTTTACCTGGATCGTATCTTATTTTAAAAAAAGGACAATTCATCTGCAGTTTCTATTCATTAATATTCAAAAGATTTTGTCACACAGGTGAACTGAAGCTCATATTTTACCTGTGAGACACAGTTATGACACACTGCTTCCAAGATCCCTTCACATCACTGTGATAATGGAAATTAATGACATATGTTAGGTAATTTTTTCATGTATTCAGTTCTCTTTATTACTAATGTCTGAATGGATTATAAGACAAAAGAAAGTTTTCATATGGATAGAGTCCTTTAGTGCTTCCATAATCAAGAGGGTAATAGCAGCCCAGTGCTGCTAATCAAATGCACTTGATTATTTGCTTATCAGCAATTGTGACTGATAAAATCTTACAGAAAACAATTACTTAAAAGTTATTCCTGCTAAAGGTGGTCCTGCAAGCTACTGAATGATGGGGTGTACTTCGTTTTTCACAGAACTACAGAGTCTTGTGAAAACTTTTTCATGCGAGCATAGTTTACTCAAAATAACCTGTTTCATACTGATAGCTTATGAAGAACCTACTTCCAGCTGCTCCCTTATTCGCTGCTCCGCTGTGGGTAGTGCCACATATTTGATTTTGAAGATTTTTATGCTGGATGCTCTTCCTAATGCAACCACAAAGGGATTTGAATCTCCTCCCAAATACCTCTGAATGTCAAATGCATTTTATTTTTCTTCTTGCACATACAGTATGTGTATAATGTATCAGTGAAAAATATCTGTGACCATGTTGTAACATTGCATTGCCTAATTTCAGCCAAGCTTTAGCCACTGGACATGTGACTCCACATTTGACTCTAGAATACTATATATAGTCGGCATGGTTGACTCAATGACCACAAGGTACCCACGTCCTGTGGTTGCAAAATATATGCTGTGTTTTGTTTTTGCCAAATGTGACACTGAATTATCCAAACATCTCCACTTTGGTGTAGTCTGTCCAGAGGACATTATTCCAGAAGTCTTGTGATTTGTTTACAAACAACTTTGCAAATCTGAGCCATGTTGTTAGTTCCTTGTTAGAAAGAAGCTTTCTTTGGCAATCCCTCCAAACAAGCTATACTGGCAGACTCAGTCTTTTACAACGGAGAGAAACAGAAAATCATTTGTACCCACAGTCATCAGGCTTTTCAATTCTCATACAAATAGCAGATGAGCTATGTTAGACATATGAATTTCCCTCTGGGATCAATATAGTTATTCTTATTCGCATTTTCCTAATTGTAGCTTCATAAATCTGATCATTAACAACTTAACTGAGGCCTGCAGAATTGGAGATGTAACTCTTGGGTTTTTTGCACTTTCTCTAAGCTTTTATGCAGTTTGACCATGAGGTGAATTCACTAGGACATTAACTTCTTGGAAAATGATTGCATTGTGTTAGCACACACCTGAATACTCAAAACCAGCAAAATGCCGAAACTTCTGCTTTCTGCTTACCTTCACCGATTTAATCAGGCACGTTTAAGCTACAGCTGGCTATATGGCTACTACTTATCCTCTTAATTCCTATGGAAGCAATAGGGGTGCACTTAGTTTTTCACAGGACTGTGAAAAACTTTCTTTTTCACATGACTATATATTTGGCCCACCAGTTGTGGCCCTTAGTGAAGCTGAATTTGACAGCCCTGGCCTGGAAAGGCTTTGGATGCAGTACAAGATGCATTTCTTTCTATTCCTTTTGTCATAAAAGTGCTTTATCAAATTTCTTCCACTTTTCTGTGTTCCGTGTTAAAAATGCTGTATGACTACACCAATTATTTTTTAATTACACTAGGCCCACAACTAATTGTAGCCCAAAAGCCTCTTAGCAGGGGAATTGGGCCCTTGCCTGATGCTTACAGTGGTAGCAAACATGTTGGGTTCATAGCCTTTCAAAATCGGAATATTTGCTGTAATAAAGCATCCCTATCTGCAAAAGTAGATAAATACATAATATATAATATATTTAAAAGATATTAAAATGTGTGGCATAACCATAATGATTTAGCGTGACCCTTTGTGATTTTGCGTGCAAAGAAAGTGAAAAGTGTGTTGTTCATTAGATTTTTATGACTCAAATTCTTATTGAGTCATAAAGCTGTTCCCTGGTTGGCTTCAGCTAGTTTAAATTAATTTCGCAGCGTGCACATATAGGTGTAAAGACCTTGAGCATCCCATTCATCCCCGGGTGGTCGTGCAGCGGTATGGAGGCGCCCGTCCTTAGTAGAAACACCCCCATACTGAACACCTCCGTCTCGCAAATGTGCATGTAGGTGACCGGGGGGCCGTGGCGTCTTGCTGCCCCAGAGCTCGCTTTGGTTTTCCGAGGAGTAATTTTCAGGTCGGCAGCCCTGATGGCAGTCAATAAGGAGATTAGTTCACTGAGTTTGTCCTCAACGACTTCATTATCCCCGTTGGCAGACGACTTCAAGCCTTTGAATGTCGTATAGGCTTGTTTCGCTATTTTCTGGATGAGAGGCGTTTTGTTGTCCCGCTGCATTTTGGCAGAGAAAAAAACAAACAAAAAACCCAAAATAAAACAAAACAAAAAAGAAACAAAAACTACCGTTATCAGCGTCTTTTTTGGACTATTTCCACCGCACGAAAACCTTGTTGAAATGTCCTACAGTGTCAACAAGTGTCCTGTCGAGTCGGGGAGTCAGTCGGTCCACGCTCCAAACTGATAAAAATGCGACTTCTATTTAAAAAAATTGTTTTTTAAAATGCAATCCATGGTGAAAATATATAGTTTCAGCCCAGATACGCGACTGCCTCCAGTCATTCTCCGCTGTGTCGCCTCCTCGTCCTCCTCAATGAGCCTGCGCATGGAACAAAAGGCATCGTGGGACATGAAGTTTTATCCGAAAATATTCTAGTAGTCTTATTCATGTTAACTTAAACAAGGAATCACTGAGCAATCGGATCTTATTTACTAGAAACCGAGATGCTATTGTGGAAGACTAACAAATGTACAAATTAACCAGAAATAATTAAAGGTAGCCTTGTGTTTCAATGACACTACATTTCCCAGAGGCCCCGTGGATGGACAGAGTTGCAGAGGAGAAGGCCAGACAGGCCATTGAACTTTTTGTACTCCCCCGCATCACATCCTCCATCACTGTTTCTTGCTTCATCATTAAGTTCAGCTTAATATAAGTTTTATCTCCTTATAAACTCACACAACAATACCAGTTTCTTATGTGGAAAAAGAAATGTCCAACCTGTGCTCTGCAGCGAAGGGTCACTGAAAGTCAATACCAAGAACTCTCTGAATAAATTCTTTGATGAGGATGAAAATTATAAGAATGGTATGCTCAGTCCTTCACAGGCACCACACTCATGTTCAACACACTCATGGTATCTTTCCTTTACCTGGATTCACATACCCTAAAGCTGGAAATCATTCCAGGAAGCGTGTTCAACAAGCTCTGAGTTCAAAAACAAACTGAGTTGATCAGCTCTTAGATCAGCAAATATGAGTTTCCCATTCCAGAACAGCTGATCACAGGTTGTTCTCTCAGATGTTTCACTAAGTTTCTGTTAAAGGTCAGAGTTCAATCAGAGTTTCATATTTAACTGAAAACATGGAGGGCAGCTTTCCAAGTCTGCAATGAATGTAAAGTTTGATCAATGAAGGCAAACATGTTATAAGGATTATCTCAGCTTTTATTATTTTAAATATTTAAGTGCTGTTTTGGGAGGATGCAGCATTGATCCATTATGGAGCGTTTGATCCCATCGGGTGGATCCAGCTATCACCTAAATCACCTATTTAGGTGATTCACTGATTTTCAGTGTGGAGATTCCTACTCTGAATTCCAGACATCATACTGCTGGATTACTTGGGGTTCCTAGGATACTTAAGAGTAGAACGGGAGGCAGAGCCTTCAGCTTTCAGGTCCCTCTTCTGTGAAACCAGGTCCCAGCTTTGATTCGGGAGACTGACACCCTTTCTATTTTTAAGATTAGGCTTAAAACTTTCCTTTTTGATGAAGCTTATAGTTAGGTGACCCTGAACCATCCTTTGGTCATGCTGCTGTAGGCCTAGGCTGCTGTGAAGGGGGGGTCCCATAATTAAGAAGCAGAAAGAGCTTTATTTGTCACATACATTTACATGCAGCGAAATTCAGTCTCTGCATTTAACCTATCACACATGGAGTATGTAGCACACACAGCGCAACGTGGATCAGGGGGCAGCTAGAAAGCACCCGGAGAGCAACCTGGGGGGTTAGCCAACCCAGGGATCTGAACCAGGATCCTCTCAGTGATGAACCCACTTCTTCTCCTCTAGTGAATGACTGTTAAAGCGCCCATTTTATGTACAAAAAAATTACAAACTAACGTCTAACCGGGATTTTTTTTTAAGTGTCTGTCTGGAAATGAATTTGCTCTTCTGCTCACTTTGACAGCGACTTTCTGAGTAAGGAAATGAATCAGTGTCAGACAGGTGGTCCAGGTGCAGCACTGTTTCTTTTTACTCACCGTTTTTGCTCTGCTTATACTTGTGTTTAATCATTCTCTGTGTCTCTTCCACAGCGTGTCTTTTGTCATCTCTCTCTCCCCTCAGCCCCAACCATGACTGCCCCTCCCTGAGCCTGGTTCTGCTGGAAGTTTCTTCCTGTTAAAAGGTAGTTTTTCCTTCTCACCATCGCCAAGTGCTTGCTCATAAGGGGTTGTTTTGACTGTTGGGTTTTCTCTGCAGTATTGTTGGGTCTTTACCTTACAATACAAAGCGCCTTGAGGTGACTGTTTGTTGTGAATAGGCGCTGTATAAATAAAATTGAATTGAATTGAACTTTCAAAATTTTGACACCATTTAACTTTAAAAGCATTTTGTTCAGTTTTCAAGTCAAATGATTTCAGCCTCATCTTTACTCAACAATTCACATCATCTCCAACAGCCAGGCATTTTTCCATCAGTGCAACATTTTTCAACACGACAAATGATTGAGCATTGATCTGTGTGTTCTGCATCTAAAGCTTTATACAAGTAAGTTTGATTGAAACCGAGATGCTACAGTAACGTACAATAAATATTGTCTGACAGTCTGACAGCTGCAGCTGGGCTCATATAAATTCATGACATAACTGCTGTCGCCATCTTTATAGCCTATAGACAAGTGAATGACTGTTAAAGTGCCCAATTTTAGTATAAAAACATTACAAACTAACATATAACTGGGATTTTTTTAAGTGTTTGTCTGGAAATGAATTTGCTCCTCTGCT
Organism: Andinoacara biseriatus; assembly: GCA_015108635.1. Classification (NCBI taxonomy): domain Eukaryota; kingdom Metazoa; phylum Chordata; class Actinopteri; order Cichliformes; family Cichlidae; genus Andinoacara; species Andinoacara biseriatus. The sequence continues at coordinate 97,427 of VUQJ01025383.1, forward strand.
CACTTTGACAGCGACTTTATGAGTAAGGAAATAAATCGGTGTCAGACAGGTGGTCCAGGTGCAGCAGGAGGGGAGGAGTCAAAGAGACACTCAGTTTGTTGAAGAAAACCTGCCAGTGAGCAGGTTAGGTTCACCTTTGTTACCCTGCTACCCCTGGAACTGAAAAGCAGAGTTCCCCTCATTTGTTAATCCCCTCTGAATTTGTTAATTCAGAGGTTTTAGCTAGACTTGTATCCTGGAATATGGCCCAGGATAAGTGGCTGCACAAAGCTGGTTATCAGCTCCTTAAATTTATGTTCACATAAAGGAAGTGGCATTGGGCAGCATCTGACCAATCTAAAAGGGATGTTTCAGATCATATGACTTTTCTTCCACAGAAAATTATCCCTACAAGTGTGACTTACTCCACAGATTTATCCAATGTATAAAGCACATAAAAATTTACCAGTAAAATGCAACACTTTTTAAAAAGATATGCAATTAATAGATCGCTAATCTGGTAATAACAGCTCGTTAAAATAAATATTTTAATTCCAGTTTATTTTACTGCTGAGTGCACTGTCAGTGCTGTTTATTTCCAAGGCGATGATTGCATATTAGAACTCTGAAACTTTAAACTGGAGCCGATCCCAGCTGACAGGTGAGAGGCAGGGTACACCCTGGACAGGTCGCCAGCCTGTCGCAGGGCCAACACAGAGACATCCACATGCTGCTGTGAAAAGAAAGGGAGAGCTGTCAAACAGATTGTGACAGTAACAATAAATCATGTGTAATGACAATTAAGAATTTCTCATTTCTAATTCTAATGTAAAAAATGACCTGCATACACCTAATGTTGTCTTTTGTTGTTGAACAGCAATCGTCATGTAGTATGGTTTAAATGGCTAAAAATCAACAGAAAGGTGGTAGAAAGGTGTTTGCTGGAAATTAAATATTGCACCCTGCTGGTACTGCAAGTTACTGCAACTTCCTGCAATTTCAGCATGCGCGTGCATTTCACGCTGAAAGGGGACGTGTGAAATGGAGTTAGACACAGTTTGTGCTTGATTCAGTGATTTTAGTACGGCTTAACAAGAAGCACATATAAAACGTATCCACCCAACCAGCCTTCAGCAAATTACAGCACTCCTCAGTCTTTAGGGCACTACCAGCTTATAGGCAGAGGCTAAAGCACGAGCACCTATTGACACGCTCAGTTCAGATCTGGACCAACCAATCAGACATCGTTGTGCATCATTGCTTCCACACTACGGACTGGGACGTTTTCCACACTGTTGTTAACAATAATGTGACCAACTACACTGAATATGTTAAAGAATACATCAGTGATGTTATACTGCGGGTTACTGTAAGAACTTACTCCAACCAGAGGCCATGGGTTAACAAAGAGGTACATGTTGGGCTCAGAGCGAGGACAGCAACCTATAAATCCAGAGAGCCATGTGAGTAGAGTAAAGCCTGGTACGCTATCAGAGGAATTATTAAAAAGGGCTGTGGAACTGTAGGGAAAAGTTGGAGTCCTATTACAGTGATTCACATACCAGGCACATGTGGAGTGGGCTAAAGAGCATAACAGACTACAAGGGGAGGAGCTACAGCATGTGGGGGAGGTGACTGCTTCGCTACCTGAGGACCTGAGCACCTATGTCTGCTTGAAGAGCACAGTAAGCCGGAGTTTTTGCCAGAGGAGGACAGGGTATAGTCAAAGCTCACATCACATCTTCACTGCCTGCTACACTCGACCCCTTTCAGTTCCCCTATAGGCCAAATAGATCCACAGATGATGCAATAACACTCGCTCTGCACATCAAATTTTCCCACCTGAACCATATGTGCGATGCTGTTTCTTGACTACAGCTCCACTTTCAACACCAGACTTATCATGAAGCTTCGGGATCTGGGCATCAGTGTCTTCTTATGTCTTCTTATGTGGGCTTCCTGACAGGCATACCAGAGGTGGTGCGGATTGCCAGTGTCACGTCATCTGCACTAACACTCAGCACCATTGCCCCCCAAGGTTGTGTGCTCAGCCCCCTGCTGTACACCCTGTTCACCTACTGTACGATTGGAAAGCTCCAACACCATCATTAAGTTTGCAGACAACACCGCCATCATCAGCTGCATTTCAGATGGAGTCAAGTCTGCTTACAGAGCAGAGGTGAAAGCCTTGGCATCATGGTGTTGGGACTACAACCCTCTGCTCAACATCAGCAAGACCAAGGAGCGCATTGTGTTGTATAAGCGCTTTGAATGCTCAGTCAGAGTAGAAAAGCGCTATATAAGAACTAGTCCA
>VUQJ01025389.1:4810-16052 GCA_015108635.1 Andinoacara biseriatus
TGCATAAATTTAAATTATCTTAGCTGTGCAGTTGCTACAGAATGACTGACTGGTGATGAATAAGTGAATTTTTCTTTTTCTTTTTCTTTTTTTTTTTTGGTCTACTACCAAAAAAAGTTATTCTGTCCCTTTAATTGAGAGTAAAAATGATCTAAATAATGAAAATGATTTCCCAGCTTTTCTCTTCTATGAATTCCATTGGAGGCATAACTGATTATGATTATTATGTCTTCTTTAACACAAATGCCCCTCTGTTCTTTTATATACAGCGCTTTGATACATAATGTTCAGCTGTTTCAGCTTAATTAAAACACACAAACTTCTGAATTTGATTTAAATGCAGTTTGTGCCCAAATGGCAGGCTCTAACTGTGAGTCTTTTTGGTGATTGGTTAAATAAACATCTGTTGCAGCGTCCTTTTGACAGCAACCTCAAGCACGATGGAAATAGACTTGCTACCTTCCTAAACTACGTAAGTAATGTGTGTGCAGTTTGTTATTGTGTATCTTCACTCTTAAATTCTATCTTCATAGAAAGATGAGCCAGATGCTTTCAAAAGGTTAGGCACTGGAAATCGTGTGGCAACTTTTTTAAACTACGTAAGTACACGTATCTAGTTACTCCTGATTGAAGGTGGTGCTGGCAGTCTCCTGACTTCCACTCCCAATCCTTTTGTTCCAGTTTCATGCGCATAAGCAAAAGCTCTGGTTCAATGTTGGACTTGGATTGATTGACTTGCGTAGATATGGCTGGTAGTGTGGCATTGTTTGACCTGCAGTGTGTCGTTGCAATTTTTAAGTTTAAAATCAAGGATTACTTGATAAGTAGCAAAAGGTTTGAATATTTCTTTGGGAATAATACTCTAGAAAATATCTGGATAGATATCAGTTCATGCTTTTTTACCTGTCAATCAGTTCTGGTACATATTGTAGAGAGTTTTGTTGCCCGGTCCCAATTAACATGCTGGCAAGGAACCTATCTTTTCTTTTTTTTTATGCTAACATTGAGATGTCCATAAGGAATGATTTTGTGTGTGGAGTGCTGCATTTTTCCAAGTAAACAAGTTTAAGGATGAAAGACACTGTTTTGAAGGAAGAATCTTACAAAATGAAATCTCACATTCTTATTTGACTTATGGAGACATGATGTAATGTGAAGTAACATGTTATAAGAAGCCACTGATCATTAAACCCTGGTCAAGTGATATAAATGATTTTTTTCATCTTTGTCTTTTCTCAGATGAGTGATGTTGAGGCAGGAGGTGCCACGGTCTTCCCTGACTTTGGAGCAGCAATCTGGCCCAGAAAGGTGACATTTTGTGCGTGTGTGTGTGTGTCTTTATTGGACCAGAACTCTTGAGATTAAGAATAGGACTATCCACTGATCTCCTGTGCTGAGCTACTCACTACAGTGAGTGATATGCAGTAGTAATATTAAGCTGTATTGCAGTAATGTATACTTTACATGCTGTGCTCCTTCAGTTTTGACTATCCTTTTGACCATTTGTCTCACATTGACAAAGCTGTCTTAAAGTACCTTTAAGCTGTGCAGAAACGATTGTCTGTCACAATGTTAAACTGTGTTGGATATGAGATTATTACGATGCTGTCAGAATCAATATTAGAGGCCAGTCTGATATGTCTGTGTTTGTGCTGTCCCTGCACCATAATAATATTGCTCCAGTACCATTATTCCTGGTTCTTGTCCAAGTCCTGGCCTCTTTGGATATCTGCTCTTTGTAGGCAGTTTCTTTTTATTTCACTTTTATTTTCAAGTCCAAAATTATTCTTGTGCCCTTACTTCTAGCACATGGATTTTGTCATCATATTTGCCTATTTTTAATTTTTCTACAGGGGACTTCAGTGTTCTGGTATAATTTGTTCAAGAGTGGGGAGGGAGATTATAGGACCAGACATGCAGCCTGTCCTGTCTTAGTAGGAAGCAAATGGGGTAAGCCAAAGTTCACATTCATAAAATCACATTTATGATGCATTAAATGGGGTTAGAAATGGCCACATTCTAACTAAATAACTATTATACATAAATACAAGACATTACCTCTTGGAGAAAACAGGAGGACAAGGATAATTACAGTTGGACAATCAAAGTTTGATTGAAATCATTAATTGAAATATTTGATATAGATTAAATCCTATTGGTCCTGATACCTATGCTATGTTAAAACACACTAATGGTGCTTGGTTCTGATCAGAAACATTTACTGCAGAACTTTGTTAAATGTCCAATCTCAGCTTGTCATAAATACAGACTAACAGAGGTAATTAAGGAAAGACTGGGATTGGAGACTTTGGTGATCTTCACTTCATCATTGGTCTTTCTAGCCTGTGGAAGATGTTTTTCACTTCTGTTTCCCACAGTCTTCTGTCTCTAGAAGGATGAGAAAGGGGAACACTGAATCATTATGGTTTGGTCACTGCATCTTTAAATGACTGTACGTTATCAGAGATGTTGACATTGCTTTAACAGGGCAGCTGCGGCTGACTTGGCTCGGCAGGACATGGAGAATGTTTCTTAAACTTATTTTAAAGAATGCCAACAAGGAAAAAAAATTCTTGAATATCTGAACAGACTTAGTCAATCTGTTAAACAGCAGTAGGGGAAAAAAATAATAATATAAATACCTCAGATGGTTTGTAATTCCTAAAACAACCTGTTATACTGATCCATTTTCAAGTACTGTACTTTTGTGAAACAACCTAAATATTGTACTGCAAATACAATACTCACATTTGTTACTGTTTTATATGAAAATTTAGCTGATTTGATCTTTTATCCACACCACTAATGTAGTCTTTGGCAGAAGATGATTGTATATAGTATATGTTGTCATTGGGTCTTAAAGGGCTATTTCAAATAATTCACATAATCTGCTTACTGGGACTCTGAGAATTATTATCTATTATCTTATTATCTGTGGCCACTCTACCCAGTATCGTTTTCATATTTTTTTTGTTGGGCTTTACTTATTTTTTTTCCTTTGTTTTTTCAGTCTCAAATAAGTGGATTCATGAGCGAGGTCAAGAGTTCAGAAGACCCTGTGGCCTAACAGAAGTGGACTGAACCTGACTCCACTCCTACACAGCACTCCATGCTATCTTCTATAGATCCCTTTAGGCTGAAGTTGTAAAATGTTTTTAACATCCATTCTATTTTGTGTACTGACTCACCAGCAGTGCCAAAGTGAGATGATGTGTGTCCACCCTTCTGTTTGTCTGTTCACAGAAGATGATGTTTTTTGCAAGTTTTGGTGGCTGGTTCAAGTTTTTTTGTTTTTGTTTTTTGTCATTCATCTAGAGCCTCAGTCAACTCTGTAAAGTTCCCTGAACACTTGCATAAGTTTTCTCAGCAACAGTTTGTTTTCAAAGAGAAGCCTAGATCCCACTACTGTGATTTTTTTTGTTTTCTTTTGCTCTTTTTTTAAAACTGAATATGAACTCAGTTCTATGTTGTGCAGGGTCACATCACCCAAACATCATTAAGTGGACAGTTTAAATTAAGACCGAAACAAACTGTGTTCTGAAAATGGAATTTAAAAAAAAAATAAACATTGAAAAACACAAAACTGTATGGTCATTATTGGTTTAACAGCATGCCCATTTTATAATCACCAAATTAATATTACACTGAAATCTTTGAGTCCTTGCCAAAGCTTTTCTTTCTTATCGAAAACCACTGTCTGCTGTACTGCTGTTTTTATGATGTGAAATTATTGGTGTCCTTTCTCATAGTTGATCTCGGCTGTTAAAAGTGTAACAAAACATTTCAGTTTTTCTTTGGCCATTGGCTGTTTTTTTTCGCTCCACTCTTTTTACTTTAAACAAACCTAAAACAATAATTTACAGGAAATGTGTTTATTCTGTTCCTTTGGTCAAATTTGTCAACACAGCAAGCATGAGGAGGGTGCATCTGTTTGAGCCTGGAACATCATGGCTGTAAATCATATTCTGAATTTAATACACCCCGCAATCCGATAAGCCTCCTTATTATGGAAAAATAAAGAACAGAAACATTTTTAAACATGAACTGATCAAGCAGAACAAACAAAAATATAAATCCAAACAGAGAAATAAAAGCAATAATTAAAAGTAGTCTAGACAGGATTTTGCCAACTGTCAAGATGCAGTCACAAGTATTAAGAGGAGGAGTTCAAATCAAAACTATGCCTGAGTTTGGAGATGGGTGTAATGTGTCATGAGTACTACATGAGTACTTAAGTCATGCAGTAATGTAGTACTGAGTAGCCTTCTAATGGGTCAGAATCCCAGCATACTGATCCCATCATGGTCTCTCAGTTTTTGTTTTTTCTGTTTACATCAAATGACGATACAGCATAAAATTCAATTTTTTTCTGAAAGTACTATTAGTTCAGCTCTCTTAATACAGAATATATAACAGTATATAAACTTGTTCTAATTTATATATGATGATTGCTATTGAATGTATTAAAGACTGATAAAATATATTAGATAAAGGCAAAATTCCTTTAAAGAGGAAATGCGGCAGTTGTAGGTAACATTTTCAGGACATGCTTGATTTTTCAAAAACATTCTTTAAATCTCATTTGATGTATACAAAGCCCAGAAGACCCCACGGTAATTTTCCATATCCCTCTCAGCTGACCCTCTCGCTATCGTTTCCCAAAGCAGGAAGGAATTTTTCATCCAATGGGAGTTCATCCACAGGCTGGCAGAGCTCTAAGAAACACTGAGGAAAGAAAAGGTCAGTTGAAGATTATGATTGTTTTGAGGATTAAAATAGCTCATTTATGTTCATTTTATTAGCATTTTTAAAGTTTTTCTTCATAGCAAGTTTCCCCACTTTTAAATATGAGTAAAACTGCAATTAAACACAAACGTGCAACTTTATAACCAATGAATGAATTCTATTCAGTTTTCTTGTAAAAGAACAACTCAGACAATGATATGTGGAATTTTGCAAAAGCAATTTGGCTTCCACACAATGGAAAGATTGTTTCCCAGTATTATTTCTATGAGTGAATGTGGCAATGAACCAGCCGAAGATGTTGGCCCAGAATTGATAAACCTAAGCACTGCTGAACTTTAGTGGAGAATATCTGACAACGGAGAAGACGAAGGTACCCTGTGACGAGATAAGACAAAGTGGATTGTTGTTCTGTGTGAAGCAGAATACTCTGTAATCACACAACAGTGAAATTAAACACCATTTCAGAACCTCGCAGAAAATAGAACACAAATTTAAATCCCTTATTTACATTATGCGATGCATATAGTGCAATGCAATGGGAAAGAAAAGAGAAAAATAAATTACACATTATTATATATTACTTACAAAACAGATAAAAGGAGTGATGTAGCCCCAACAGTACTTCATGAATGGATGTGGACGATAACCAATCATGTCTGAGATGTTGCCATAAAAACTGTCAGCACCTTTAGGAAAAGGAAAGTTATTAGAATAGCCAGCCTTTTATCTGAGACTGATTTAAGCAAACAATTGTCTATTTATATTTATTAATAATCTATTTATTGTATATTTGTCTATGACTTACCATACACGCAGCCAATGCTCACAGACCGGCAGAAGGCGAGCAGGAGCAGAGAGGTGCCACTGCAGACATGATGATCTAACAGCTGGAGCAGATACATTCCTCCCTAAAAATATTAATAAAAATAAGGACAAAAGAGTAACATACAAAATTTTAGGATATTCTCTTTTTCCCAATTAAGCCTGCCAGCACATCATAAAATAAATAACCATGAATTCTGTCTCATTATTGCATCATTTAAAATACAAACAAACAAAAGACTAATTAAATCAGTCATGACCCAAAGGACAGAACAGAAAAGGGGCAGGAGGTTTTATTTCTTTACAGGGTACAGTTTGCAAAACATGCGCAAAATATAATAATTTATCATAAAACCATAATGTGCAAGGCAAGGCACTTGGGGAAAAAATCGTTACATCTATTATAACTATTACTGCAGGTCTGATAAACAAAAATCAAACAAAGTCAAGAAAGAAAAAAAGGCTGATTGGATATGACCCCTCGGCATGACTTCAATGTGCGGAGTAATTTTCAGAGAAAATTTTTAGTGTGCAATTATTGTTTTGTTTTGTTTTTTTCTTCAACTAAACAAACGTTTATTTTAGGATTTACTAGAGCAATTTTAATTTTACTATTGCAGTACTCTAGCAATTTGGTGCCTTAAGACCTTTGAGATCCAAAGTTATAAAAATTCTGACCTTTACTCTGAATGCAGTTGCCATGGCAATATTGTAAAATTCTAGGTTTCACCAGAAAATAATAAGTTGCTGTAGCTCAGGTGTAAGTGTGTAATTGTGCCTGGGACCGTCTGAGAATGAACCAGAATGACTTCAAATTTACTAACTGTTATCTGAAGACCTTTGCAATGAAGTGTTTTTAAGCTGTAAGTGATTTCCAGTAATTTAAGGCCTTCTGACTAGTTTGATTAAAGAAGGATGACATCTTCCCATTTGTTGTTACCACTGGCTTTGGATCTGAATAAATTATATTTTTTCATGAAGGCTTCTTTACCTCAAAATAAAAACTCCTGTCCATAGATTACCTTCCCTTTGTGAATCCACTTTAATCTGTAGGGGAAGGGTAGCAAAATATTTTCAGAAGAAAGTCTGTCAGAACAGGCTATTGTAGGTTACATTTATCTAACATGTGAGATAATGTTTCTGATTCAGTTGGGTCTTTCTTTTCTTTTTCAAGTAATTATGGGGATCATAAATGTTTCTCTCAGTGACACATTGCTTCCCAGACTGTAAAGGTCCAGTAAAATTTCTAGTAAGTTACTCTCTAAGAAAAATGAATTTTTATTGGTCTCACATAGTCCAGATGCATTAAATGTGGTAAAATAATATCCAGCCTCATACCAAGAATTTTTGCCAGAATCTTGAAATCCACTTAATCATATTAACACGTCTAAATCTTTGAGGATCAGGGCCTTTTTTTTCTTTCTTTTTACAATTTAGGAGATGAGAGTTTCTGTAAGTAAAAGAAGAAGAAAAAAAATTGCATTCCATTAAACTTGTATGAGTTGGCTACATGTTTACTGCCAGAACTCCACAACAGGAAGAGTGCTGTTCAATCTGGTTGCCATACTCAGATTCAGATGGCTCAAGTATGAATCTAGTATAAGGAAATTAAACGTCGGCAATGTGAAAATGTTCATTTAGTGTCAAAGCCGTAGCCTTTAAATTGTATTTCATACAATTTCATACACATACAACCATTACAATACACATTAAGCATTATATATAATAGCCACTGTTTCTTACAAAAACTATTACGAGTGAATTAGAGACCAAATCCTTATTATGAACCCTACTAACTATGCAAAGTACCTGTGTTCCAGTAGTGCCCACATGTGGCCCAAGGCAAAGTCGCACTGAAGGACTGGAACCATTAACAGCCCATGTGAGGATTATAATATAAGAAGTTGCACTGAATGCAATGATTAAGTGACTGGCACAGCCCATGCCTGATTAAAAAGACAAATAAAATAAAATTTGTGAGGGCCATGTATTAAAAATATTGGGTTCTTGCCTAGCACTTAAAGTCTGAGAACCAACATGTGCATGAAGGAAATACTGCAGATGTATATAAAACTAAAATGACAGATGATTGCTAAACACTGGCTTTTCAGGGTGCTGTATAAAAAGGTTGTGGTGCAATGAAGCAAACGTTTGCTCGCCTGCCTTCACGCACATATGAATTGAGTGACATCCCATTATTAATCCATAGGGTTTAATATGATGTTGGCCCACCCTTTGCGATTATAACAGCTTCCGCTCTTCTGGGAAGGCTTTCCACAAGGAGTGTGTTTATGGGAATTTTTTTTTGTTAACCAATCTTCCAGAAGCACATTTGTGAGGTCAGACACTGATGTTGCTAGGCCAGCAGCCTAGGCCTATTGCAGCATAAGGGATGGTTCAGGGTCACCTGATCCAGCCCTAACAATAAGCTTTATCATAAAGGAAAGTTTTAAGCCTAATCTTAAAAATAGAGAGGGTGTCTGTCTCCTGAATCTAAATTGGCAGCTGGTTCCACAGAAAAGGGGCCTAAAAGCTGAAGGCTCTGCCTCCCATTCTACTCTTAAGTATCCTAGGAACCGCAAGTAAGCCTGCAGTCTGAGAGCGAAGTGCTCTATTGGGATGATATTGTAGTATGAGGTCTTTAAGATAAGATGGGGCCTGATTATTCAAGACCTTGTATGCGAGGAGAAGAATTTTAAATTCTATTCTAGATTTAACAGGGAGAAAATGAAGAGAAGCCAATGTGGGAGAAACATACTCTCTCTTTCGAGTCCCTGTACTCTAGCTGCAGCATGGATCCTACACATACTGTAAAATGAATTAATGTGCTTCTTACACTTAAAAAAGTTACATCCAGTTGTTTTTTTTTAGATTAAAGGGGCCTGTGGATGAGGATAAGCAATTTGTCAACCCATCTTCATCCATAAGAAAGCGATTACTCTGCTACTGGATGAGTAACCAACCCCCTCGACCTTCTGCCTTTTGATGAACTGTGACCGTTTTTGGAAAATGATGCTGTCCCAGCAGTCTTTCTTGGGAATTAAACCCAGTGTTGTGCCACAAAGAGATGATCTCACAAAAAGGGGTTTCCTGTATTTGCCAGAAAATGATTGCCTGTATTTAAACTGTTGTATATTACTTGTTGCCCTATAATCTGTGAAACATGTGTCAAACATATCTCTCTCTTATGAACTATATGAACTATATCAAGTCATTTTGAGCAAGAAACAACATTTCTGTCACAAGGTAGAAGCTGTAATTACTTTTTGGCAAAGTGACTTTTATATAATCTTTTTATAATCTTTTATCAGGTTAAAAACTGTCATTGACATTAAAAATGTCTTTCTAAAGAGATATCTGGGCAAGAGGGCAGCAGAAATCACAACAAATATACGAGCGTAGTTCTATAAAGATTTTTTAAATGGCCTAAAAGGACTGGATTGATAATAATGTCGGTACAATAACACAGAGTCATAAAGATACTTGCAAAACAGGTCAATTCTTCATTTTATATATTAGTTATTCATAAATCCTGTTGACTGCACTCTTTTTAAGAATATAAGCAACGACGTTACACAGAAAAGCACATAGAAACATCGGAAATCACTTTATGACAGACCATCACTTTTTGGCAGAACACCTTGACGCACCTAGGTGGAAAAAAAAAAAAGATAAGTCTGTTGACAGATACAACTGAATATCTAGTTGACATCTGGGAGAAAACTTGGAAAGAAAACCATTTTATTTACCTTGGAAGAATGGACAAATCCTTCTCCAAGTAATTACCCCTGACTAGTGTATTGTCCCAAGGCAGTCTCAAGGAAAAATAGGGGGACTCCACATGTGAATATGAACAAGATGTATGGGACGAAAGACACACTTAGAGGAAAGACAAGATGACTCCTTCTTAACGTACAGAGAAAAAAATACTTCATAACAAAATGTGCTTGACAACTAACAGCACTTCTTTATATTATCACCCACCTCCTCCGTTTTTGTAGCACAGGTAGGGGAACCTCCACTCATTCCTGGGTCCGATGATCACGCACCATCACAATCAGTATGAACTCCACTTTGGTTCCTCAGTGCAGTGGTGCAGCTATATTCTTTGTGAGGTGTATGTGGGCACATTTTTAGGCGCCCCTCCCCTCCCCTAAAATCCACACACATGCACTCACACACAACACACCCTCTCAAGCTTTACTGTGTTCACATGTGCAGATCTCACTTATTATTGGACTTATAAAATACAAGACTTCTATTACAAGCTTTCTTCTATAAACTGGCCCTGCTAACTGTGTTGGTTAATGGGGTTTACTCGCCTACTTAAGCTGCAGATACTAGAGAGTTGTGTGTTTTGTGGGGTGCAGGAGGAAGAAGAGGGAAGTGGAATGGCTACGTTAATGCAATGAGCTGCAAATGCCTGCAGAGAGTGTTGAAGACTGCTGAAAAGATAGGAATCGACTGCCCTCTCTGCAGAGCTGGGGCGGACACACGTAACTGTGTCTCCACCATATGGGTGGAGGCAAAGCTGCGCTGTGAAGTAATGCAAGTGAATGAACTGAACTTCATAAAGCACCTTTCTACAAAGTTATTTAAGTTAATGCGTTCATTCACACATTCAAATATGCACTAATATATACTAGGAAACTGTTAGCCACAAAAAAATAATTTTGTTTTCAAAATGTTAGAATGGCCAAATACGATCAAAAACAATAGGTCAGTCTTACCTGTGAAAGCTAATCTCATCTGATCCCGTTTTGACTGTAAAATGGTTCAAAAAACTCCACACAGCACCAGAGTGCAGCATCTCTCTCATGTTATTTTGTTCGCTTTTGCCTCCTCCAATATGGCGGTGACGCTGATGTACGAGTCAGCGCTCAATGTGGCATCTACGTATATATATCTACGGGAAACTGAGCAGCGCAAAGTGAGTGAGTCAGGAGTTGCGAGGAAAGGACGCACAGGATGAAAGAGGTAAAAATCAGGTTGAATAATGTTATTTTGCTAACTATACATAATGTTAGCTAGGTCCGAGGTTATAAATGGGAGCCTGTGCACTTTTGTAGTGTGTACATACTGTTTCTCATTAAACTGATAACTGAATAATTCAGAATATATACGTTGCCATCCCTCAAAAATTCCTGCCCCCCTCTTGCCACCCCATAAATATTTTTCTAGATCCGCCCCTGCTGCAGAGCACGTACTATTGCAAAGTCCACAGGATAGCTGCCTCCATCCTCAAGGACGCTTCCCACCCCCAACACGGACTGTTCACACTTTTATCCCCAGTTCTATCCTCAGGTCGGAGGTACAGAAATGTGAAATCTAGACCTTGTAAGACTAAAGAACTCTTTCTTCCCCACTAACCTTGGTCTACCTCAACTTGCAACTGTGTTCTACTGTCCGCATTTCTCAGTTTGCACACGCGTAATTACACACTCACTGATGTTTACAGCTTATATACATATACAGCTGATGCAGCATGCAAAATATGTGCGTAGCATTTTGCAGCTCAGACTCTTGTATTTGTATAATTATAGATTTTTATATTTCTACTGTATATCTCACATGCAGATTTTATAACTGTTTTAAAATTGTTTTTCATTATAATTTATTCTGTTTTGTATGTGGAATTTTTTTTGCATCTGTTTTGCACAGCAAAGAAAATTCC
>VUQJ01025392.1:13865-29165 GCA_015108635.1 Andinoacara biseriatus
CAACCCCCACAAAACCCCCCCCCCCCCCCCCTCCCCCGACGGTCTCACCTGAGGATGACGTGGACCGACTCGAGCCGGGACGTGATGTAGGCCTTGGTGACCTCCGGGGTGTACGTCTCCAGCAGGTGGGGCTCCGTGGCTTTGACGTAGGGGACCGACGCTGCCAGGCGCTGCCACAAGCTCAGCAGGTAGTGAACGCTGTTGGGGGCGAACTCCCAGTGCTGAGACACAGGCGGGGGAGAGGAAGGCGTCAGCTACACACAACCGCTGCTTCATCACACTCGTCATCACTCTGCCCTCAAACCTCTGCTGCCATCAACTGAAAGTGAAGCTGCTGGATTATTATGTAACCAATAAACTCACTGCTTTATCATAAACCACCATCTATAATTATCAATATTAATAATTGGTGCTCAGAGTGCAAAACTTGATTAGTGTAAACTAGTGTGTGCATCCAAAGCAGCGGTAGGAAACCTCACACACATTTCCCGCCCTCACTGAAGCAGCCGCTCAGGTGCTTTAATGATCACGACCTCCCCAACCCCTCTTTCCCTGGTTTACCCTCGGGAGGTTTACCCTCGGTTACCTCTCAGATTAAATGACAGTTGTTTATTGCTGCATTATTTTCTTGCATTGTGGGTACCTGTTCTTGCAGGTGAAAACACCAACAGGCACGGATGTAATCGCATTAACTCAGTCCCAATTGAACCACTCATTCATACTTTACCCACCTTTAACCTCACATGCATGTCCGACAGATGTCTGTCAGGGCACCCTCTGACCTCCGTATGACCTCCGTGCCTCATGTGTACCTTGCACTCCTACTCTGCTTTACTGTTGCACTCTTTGCAGACTCCCTCCACAGAGCAGCAGGTGCCCCTCTGTGGGAACCCGGACAAATGTGCTGGACCCACCTGCAGACTGGTGACGGTGAAGTTGGCGATGAGGCGGATGACCTCGGGGTAGTTCTCAACTTTGACCAGCTCGCCCAGCTGGTAGTTACTCTTCAGCCTCGCCAGCAGGCGGCAGAACTCATGGTAGTTGTTCGGATCGGGCAAACACTGAAGGACAAACACACGTTTTCAAAAACATGCCAAGCTGCAGGTGTGTGTGTGTGTGTTTAAACGAGGCAGGTGTGTGTTACCTGTGGGTTTGCCAATATCCTCTTCACTCCGTCCACCAAGTGTGAGAGAAACTTTGCTCGCTCTGCGTTGTTGAAGAGAGACCTCCGGACTGAGGCGATCTGAACTAGACACGACAACACCTGTGGGCGCGCGCATGCACACACACACACACACACGGGCTCACAAACAGGAAGCTTCTCACCTCAGTCTGCAGGTTTTAATCACGTGACTGCGCTCACTTACCAACGGGGAAAGGGATGGAGGGATGGAATGATACAAATTGAAAAACAGCTGCAGGGTGGAGGAATCGAGAAAGGCTGCAGGAGAGAAAACAGACGTATTTAACCGAGTCCGCCTGCTGCACAGCGGTCACACTATCCTGACTCGATGCTGCTTTAAGCTGTGAAGACAACCTCCACATTTACAAACTGCTTCTTTCTATAGCAGCCAGCAGGAAACATTTTTCCATGATCCCTTTGCCCCGCCCGGTGTCCTCGTGCAGCTACCTGATCTCCATGATGTGGGGATCTGCACGGTGCACAAGTCGTCCGACGACTCGTCCGTGGAGGTTCCTATGAAGTCGTAGTTGAGGCAATTGTAGCTGAGCTTGAGCAGCTGCATCAGCAGGCCGTGCTGGGACTCATCGTTCAGGTTCAGGTTCTTCCCCGAAGCCTGAAAGACAAACACAGCTTCAGCTGCCCTCGGCTCTCAGCGGCCACGGCTAATCCAACACGCTGACACGCCCTCATCACGAAGAATCTCACTTCAAACTTATACACATCAGGGCAGCTTTGCATGATTCTTGGATCAAAATGAGCCTTCGTGCTGCCTCTCAGTTCATCCTGTTTTAACGAGCTGCAGGCGGGAAGAAGCCGCTGAAACAAACCTGTTTGAGGAGGTTGCAGGAAAGCGTGAAAATGTCGAAGAGCGAGGAGTCTCTGAACGAGGAGGCGATCTTCCTGTGTTTGGTGAGCGGGTGCGTCGTGTCGGCCTGAGGAGGAAACACAGCAGGTTAAACTCGGAGACGCGCACGCTGCTTATTTTAATGTTCTGTTTGCTGCTCACCGAGTTTAAGTTTTTTCACTTGTTTCTATTAATCTGCTTTACTGAGCTTTCAACTCTGATTTATTTACATTTTTAAATATTTAAGCCGCTCAGCTGATTCTGCTGCATTTGTTCACCACCTGGGCGTGACTCACCTGATTGATCTCATTGGTCAGCTGGGAGAGGATGGTGACTCCTATGATGCAGTGTTCAACACTGTCCTGTAAACACAACAGCAGCAGCTTAGAGAAGATCGGGTCCAACTAATCCAGGCTTAATTAATCCCGTTTCTGTTGGCTCCGCCTCCTTGCACATTCGCCAGAACAGAAAGGAGGAGGAGCAGTTTCAGCTGTGCAGGGAATCACCTGCCGTGCAAACAAAGCTCTGATGTTTCTGCACGGCTGCAGCTAACGAGCCGCCCAGCACGCCGAGCTTTTTCAGGCTTAACACTTTATTCATAAATGCATAAATAAAGACCGGGTTCAAAGGGCAGCGTTCCGGCGCTCTGACCTGCAGGAAGCGCGTCACATCGCCGATCACGTTCCTGAAGACGTAGTCGTCCTTCTGACAGTCGAACCAGCCCAGCTTGGTGATCCTGGCGTAAAGCTGGATCAACGCTTGCGTCACGAACGCCGCCAACTTCGGCCGCGTCGCCAGATAGTTCAGCACATAGTTCCCTGAACGCCACAGAGACAGGAAACTCAGCACCAGCTTTTCAAAATAAAACACACTCAAACACCCAACAACACGCTCAACCGTTCATTCAGCTTTGCTGCATTTTAAGAAGCAAACATCCTGTGAGCTTGTTTGTTTTCAGCAGGAGATACTCACGGATGTCGATGCGTTGCTCGAGGGGTAGAGGGTTGCTGGTCCGAGATACCAGTTTAGACAAACAGGTGGCTGCAAGCAGCTGAGAATATGAAGACTGGGGAGAGAAAAAGCAGGCAGGTTAGGAGCAACATCATCTCTCTGACATCCAGCTGAATCCATCTACTCAGACCTGATCGGCCGACCCACACCGAAACATCTCCATCTTTAGCAGATAAACTAGATACCATACCTGGGTGGCCCACCTGTGGGAAACTAAGCTTAGAGATGCAGGTCTGTGATGGTATTAAAGCTTGAGCTGGCTGCACAGGTGAACACACACACACTCAGGTGACCAGGCCAGAAAATGATCTGAGCTGACACAGCAAAATGAGAACGAATGCCTGAGAACAATCAAAAAGTCAGCATCTGCATAAAGCTCATCAGCTGGAGCTCCTTCCCTGAAGATATTTGTGGGTGGAGCTTCTCGATGCTCATTAATATGCTTCCACACAGCACAGCCGGGCTGTCTGCAGTGACCCTTGAACCAGTCAAACACATACAGAATATCCAAGGCTGCTGAATTAGATTATAAAAAAATAAACTCGCTCTAATATTTTAACATCAATCTGTGGTGTCAGCATCCATGGATCATATATCAGGACTTTGTGGGACAAGTTTCTGACCCATGAACACCTCCTGCCTTCAGGGATGGCTGAAACAACCCTTCATCAGGGCCTAACTCTACCTCCACCTGCCACACATGCTGCGTTTGATCTGCAGTGTTATTAAAAGCCCCCCCCCCCAGCAGCTCAGGTGGGACGGTTTCGTGCTGGTTCTACTCACGCTGCCTCTCTCCAGCAGCAGCTGACATTTACTGAGGCAGTCGGGGCTGTTGGTGAACTCCACCAGAGCTTTCTCGGCCTGGTGTCGGACGGCGGTGTCGGTGGTCTCGTACAGCTGCTTACACAGGATCTCCAGCTGGGCAAGGCCCTGATTAAAGACAGAGAGAGGACACGGGCTTATCAGAGAGCAGCAGCCGGCTCGAGCCTTTCATAGTTTCAGAGACAGACTTGGGAGGAGTGCAGAGATTAAAACCAAATAACACAGCCCCCCCACACCGAGCCTTTAAATAATCACATCAAAAACAAGCTTTTCTGCCTCGTGGAGCTTTGATGATCTCAGGTCACTCTGCAGGAGCACAGGTGGAGGCTGCTTGTGTACTGACGCAGTGGTGCATTCACTGCCTCCACCCGTGTGAGGCGTTTGTGGTACGTGAAGCGATATTACCGAGTGTTGCATCATGTGCATCGAACCTCTGCAGGCCTCAGATAAGAGGGGAGCACCAAACCCAGGCTGCACGGCGACGTCCGCAGCACCTCGTTGCAGACTCACTTTACACGAACCTGATAAAGTTCAGCAGGAAAAACACACTGAACTACACCCAAACCCTGGAATAACACCACCGAGGGAAAAATCGGAAAAGATATGAAAATGAATTCAAATTAAACTGCTACATTATAATTCCCCCATTTTCTTGTGTAAGTTTTCCACATTTTCCCGTCACCCAGATTCACACTTCCTGATTCCAGCTCTTCCCGATGCTCCTCATGTCCCACTCCCAGCACAGCAGCTGACAGACGGTTCTGCTTTCTAATTTTAAATCAAACTGTTTCTATTTTTATTTGCGTCGTGTGCAGCCGGCCTGCAGACAGATGCTTTCTGGATTTTAATTACTGGGTTTATTTTACAGACTCACCTGAGTGTTTTAAACTCACAGGTGACGTCCCGACTCGCTCCAATAAGAACATGTGGGCAGAGTTACTGCGGGTTTAAAGCGCCTTTAATGACACGGGCGAGGAGGAGGATGATACCGACCCGGACATGTTCGAAAAGTGAAGCCTTAAACCTGCTTTCTCTCCAACGACCAGCGGGGGGCGACACCTCTAGTTGTAAAAAGCAGGATAGAAGTCTGAGAAACACCTTCCTGATGGTTTCAGGCCTGACTGAATAAAACATGGAGTTCATTTTGGAGATGATGGTCCTGTTAGTCAGGAAGGATGATGAAGAGGAGTCACTGTGACTGATCTGCCGCTAACCATCGTGCACTTGAAGCTGTCTGAGTGATGTGCTGTGGCCAAACTGCATCATTTCTCCACAGCCACGAGCTGCACACACGACTGCTAACGTGAGCGCATTCAAAGCGAGATGAGCCTGGAGGTTTACCCAGAATGCACTCTGTGAGGTTTCCTGCAGTGATTCAGTCGTTCAGACTGTGGTGGATCCATCACTGATGCTCACAGGAACCAGGTCTATGTGACTCTGTAAAACGGATCCGGCTGCAGTTTCTAACTGAGCTTAAATGTGTTTTTCAGCCCTGAAAGTTTGTGGAGCTCTGCTGGACTGATGAAGCCATGCAGTACATGGAGCCAGTGTACTTCCTGTAACTGAAAGTACTCATAGTATGAAGGTAAAACATTGCATGGCTTCATTAAATCAAGCCTATTCTGAACTCTCCTTTAATTTGGATGATTTTATTCATAATGACCCTTTTTTCTTGAGTCTTTATAATTTGCTGAAAACTACAAAGAAAATCAGGACTGAAGAGCGAGCTCAGGGCTGCACAGAGAACTCAGCGCTACACTTAAGGAATCATTCAGGACCAACCTGAATTTCTTCCATGTAAGCGGGTCTCCGTAACACAGGAGCTGGTTTTACAACATCCTTACAGCGTTTTCTTATTGTGCTGCCACTGAGCAATGCTTCTGAAGTCCTCTCAGCTTTCAGACTCACAACCAGTCAGTCGTTTTGGAGATTAGTGCACGAGCTCTGCACGACCCTCACATCCAAACTGAAAGTGGCTGCTTTCAGCTCCTGATGACCCGCGGGGGCCTGCGTCGACCCGCGGGGGGTCTGCGCTCACTGCACTGAACAGCAGGTGTGTTGGTTTCTTTACTTGTTACATTGCTGTAACTCCAGCTGCTCTCTTGGCCACGTCTCCTAACCTCAGTGAGACTTTCACCCGGACACATCAACACAAATACAGTTCAGATCAACGACAACTGCCCTAAAGCACCACAAGACAAAAGATTCCCTGGAAAAAAAACTTCCACAGGAAGGCTGAAAGGCTGAAGCTGGAACATTGTAGGAAACGTGAGCATTAAAGCATCCATGGAGCTGTTTCATGGCTGCAGTCTAAGCAGGGATGCGGTCCTCCCTGCAGCTTTGGAATGGCTCAGCATTCATTTCCTGTCACCTCATTTATCAATAAATGATCCAGCTTTAACATTGATCCGTCTGCAAATACAGTCCCGCTGTCTTTGCTTTATGGTGCTCACACATTCTCCTCGATGCTAATTTTGTGTTTCAATCGTTGTGCGAACAACGTCTGTAGTCTAAAGAAAACTTAACCTGTTGAATCTGACTTGGGCTGCAGCTATGGATTATTTTAGTAATCGAGTATTCCATTGATGATTCTATCAATTAACTGAATAAGAAATACTTTTGTCGTATTAACAGCACATTTTAACTTCCGTACTGCAGATGATTCTCTGTGTGAAAAACAGCGGTGGATGGAGCAGCTACGAAGTTCTCTGTTCTTCATGTTGCTGATCAGGTGGTTGATGAAGGACCTCCAGCTGTTTCCCAGTAAAGGTTTGAAGGTGGTTACAGGAAGAAGTGCTGCTGCTTTAGATGCTATAAAAACATTTCCTTTCACTCCACCTGAGCTCACCGTCTCAGTAATGGCGCCGCCTCTTTGTGCGTGTCACATGTGCGCACATAGACTGCAAGTAAATCAGCTGCAGCTATTGTGTTATCAGGGGCTGTATGAGCTTAATGTTGTAATGTATTCACCAGCATCCTCCTAAATATGTTTTTGCTGAAGGTCTATTTTTAGTCGCTAATCAGGGATTAAATCATAAAAAACATTTTGACGGAGCCGCGTTGGTACTGAACAACTGCTAGTACTAATGGCGGCGCTTGCTAGCAAACTGTGGTTACATATCCGACAGCTGAAAATCTCAGCACAGCACTCACGGTGTAGAGAGCAGTGGAGGTGTGGAAAAACCTGTCAGCGATGATCCACTCGGTGTTAAAGGTCAGTTTTTCCAAATGAAGGAAATGGTCGCAGTGATGGAGAACTTTAATGCTGCTGATGTGATGACGCTCCACTTACAGACACACCTGAAGCCAGGTGACACTCGAAGCACCAAATCTGTTTTGAGGATTTTTTTAATTATCAAATTATTTAAGTTACTTGATCAATTGTTGCTGCCCTAAATCTGACACCTTATTTTAGTCAAATGAAGGCCAAAGACTCGGTTCACCTATGACTCAGGAAACCAATGAAACCCGAAGGAAGCAGCAAATACTCTGTTTGCACAAGTCATATTTCAGTCAATATTCTTTAAAGGTTTACAAAAGTTCATCTGTCTTTATTGCTCCAACAGCTCAGACATTCTAATATGTTTCAATCATAAAATGATGTAAAGGAGAGTCCAAGCATCTCTGACTTTGTGCCATTTAATAACCTGAAACTCAGGTTTTCCTGATGTAAGGACTCTCAGCCCTGCAGTCCCTTTAACAACATCCTCCTTTATCGTATTCAGGACGTTTAAACCTGCAGAAAAGGAGGAGGGTGCGTTACTCTGATGGCTGCAGGCAGCACAGGTTTGGGGAGTAAAAATGGTGTAAAGCCATTTTCCAGGTGTGAATGTGAAGCTGACTTTAAGGTGCAGTTAATGAAGTTAGGGTCCAGCTGCAAACAGCAGGGGAACGTCACATCTTTATCTGTGCTTTTCCTGCTCCACTCGCTGCTGCAGTCAAACTTTGTGGGCGCTGCTAAATTTCTGCAAATGAGGCCGTTTGACAAGTTTGTTTCAGCTTTTTGACTTTTGAACCTGTGGCTTCATCGTGGCTGCAGCGATATACGACCACAGCAATTCCCTGACTACAGAGGGAGACGTCGCCACAGCTCAAAGAGCTTTCTTATGGAAAACTTTTTTCTTCCTCTTTGGACTAATACTCCTATCCCAGGGCTGACACAGCATTCTGGAGATTCCAGCACATCAACAACCTTCAGCCAGAGAGGTAAGGCAGCACATGAACATCACAACCCTCTCTGTGATGCTGCAGGACCATCTACTACACCTGGGACAGCACGCACAGTTTCCCAGGTAAACAGAACAGTTCACTCTGCTGCAGCGCCCCACAGGTGGGCGTAAGCAGTGTCTAAAGTCAGACTAACTTCACCTGCTCTTCTCTAACCAGCACGTGTGACAGACGAACCACTAATGAAGAACGATCACAGCAGCTTAAAAAGGGAAATGTTCTTCAATCACCAACATAAGCAGCCTCAGATCACCTGAAAACACTCAGCCACACTTCATAAACTTTGGTCACTCTAAGTTATCCAAGCTATGCTCATTGGCTACTGACCTGTGATTGACAGGCAGCTCCACCCCTCACTCATCACATCTGACTTCCAAACTCCAACACGGGGACGCCTGAAATGCACCTGCAGCATCTTTTCTTTGTTTCCATCATTTGTATTTTCTGCACTGCGCTGACCCGACGCGCATCTTTCAGGTAACGCTGTTTATTCCTCGTCTAAACTTATGAAGAGTCACTTTAATAAAACTGAGGTACAATAATGATCTGAAAGTGTCCAAAAGCAGCCTGTGCTAATCAAAGATGCTGCAGACCTGTTGGACAGATGTTGTTATAAATTTAACTACCCTTTATTTAACTAGGAAGTGAACCTGAATCAGCCCGTCAGCTGTTTTGGTTCACTTTAGGCTCTGCAGGCACTCATCTACATGCTGTAGCTGCCACAGGGGGGCGCTCTCAAAAACATGTGCAATAACTACTTTGGATACAGCACAGAGGTCTGATCCCCACCTACTGAGACTAGCTTTTGGAACATGGAGGCTGGGCTCGGGCAGCTGGGTGAGAGGTTTGGTCGTTCAGGAGGAGCTCAGAGCAGAGCTGCTGCTCAACATGTGACCAGGATGCCTCGTAAGCAAGGTGTTTCAGGTGTGTCCTCCAAGCAGGAGGGCAGACCCAGGACACGCTGCAGAGGTGATGTCTCTCAGCTGCTCTGGGGACACCTCGAGGTCCCCCTGGATGGACGCAGAGGCCGGAGGGAGGGAGGTCTCTGCTTAGACTGCTGCCCTGTGACCCGGATAAGCATCAGAAAACAGAAAAAATAAACTCATGGAAACGCTCTCAGCCAAATGTGAACCCCAGAGCTGGTTATTTATTGTGTGTTTTTAATCAATAATGTTTTTAGTAAAAATAAGGCAGTGAGTGCTTAAACGATAAAGGCCTGCTTATGCAGAAATATAATAAAATAAATGCTGGGAAACAATTCAGGAGATGCTGTTTGGTCTGCAGCTCGTCTCCATAAACAGAAGACCTGTGGGAGGTTTCAGGGAGCAGACGGATGATCGGCTATTATCTGAAGATTAGCAGATGGACATTTAATCATCATCAGTAGCAGCCGTAAACATCACAGGAGTGTCAGAGCGTGGCTGCCAATACATACGGCCCCTTTTTATCAAAAAATATTCTGAACACGTCCACGTTTAACAACGCATTTATTCACAAAACAGAGGACTGAGGGCCTGAAACAGCTGCATTCAGGGAGGCTGCCGTGGCTTCATGAACATTTTAGAGAGCAGGTTCATGGAGCTACACCGCTCTGTCACTGCAGGCTCACTACAGGAAAAACTGCAGTACCTGTGGACTGTAATGCAGTTTTCCTGCTACGCTAAGTCGTGCAGTGGGCTGGCCCTCATGATGGATTTCATCTTTCAGAGGACGATAACAGAGTTAAAAAATACCGTTGTGCTGGTTGAAGCTTCTAAAATTAGATGATTTGAGTTTCTCTCCTGAAAACTGCACATTAAAGTCTTTATTACACTGAGGCCTCAAAGGGAAACTGAGGCAGTGATATGTTAATCAGTCTCGAGGTAAATGAGTGTCTCATTCAGCGGGACCAGTTAAACCATTAAATAAGTGATGACTTTCACCTGGATAATCAGACATTATGGCACTGAAAGATCCTAACTTGTGACGGTGAAAGTATCACTGCCAGAAAAAAACTAATGCTTTTTAAAAGGGTCAAATCTGCAAACATTCTCATTTTTATAGTTTGAAGACACCTGTGACACACCTGAGTTCACATCATCGCGAGCTGATCACAGATAAACTGCTTAATTACTTTAAAATTACTGATCCAGCCCCCAAACTGCGGTCGAGTTGTTCGTCATATTTTGTTCATCCCGTGCGCGCTTAAGAAAATATGACGACCTGTCTCTGGCGATCACGTGATCAGCAGAGAAAACGAAAGCTGGCTTCACCTGTCCGTGTTTCACCTGTTCAGTGAGCACCTGTACAGCAGCATAAAGTTTACAACTCTTCAGAGTGGCCTGCTTCAAGGCTGGAAAGCCTGTAAAGCTCTGAGCGCTCCTCCTGGGCATGATGGAGGGAAGCGAAAGCACAACAGAAAACTTCATCCCTTTCCTCCTCAGGGTCCCAAACATGTGTCCGGAGCGCAGCGGCTAGGCTAGCTGTGGCTCCGGGCTCCGCACACACGTGTAGAATGTCCCGCTGCCCCCTCCCTGAAGCCCCCGCGGGTCCAGTCCGGTGCCGTCGCCCCGGTTCACCGACAAACAGCCGGACAGACCCGTTCATGTTTTCAAACACGCTCGGGCGGGAGAAGTTCAGTCTAGGATGCTAACGTTAGCCTAGCCCGCTGCATGGCAGCGCTAACGGAGCCGAGCTGCGAATAAAAAAAAAAAACACCCGAAACGCCGGGAGAGAAAGTGCCGGGTACCGAGGCCGGTTCGGGACGCCGGTTCCGGTCCGCCAGGCAGGCGGGAAAAGGCGTGCTCACGGCGGCTCACCGTGGCGCCAGGTGACAGTTCATGCTAACCTGACAGCTATCCGGCCGCAGCTAATCGTGTTTCATTGTTTACTTCGCTGAAAAACGCCGACATTTCCCGCCGCTCTAACCACGGTGGCATGCCTCTACCGGGCACGGGCACCGGGGCACCCCAGGCCGAATCCCCGCAGCTCCACGGCTCCTGTGTTGGTCCCGGACCCTAGAGCCAGCCCTTGCAACTAGCAGCGGCTAACCTCCAGTCCGTGCTGTCACAGCAGGCCACAAGTCAACACAGGCGGCCGCATCCTTTCTTTCCCCGCCGTCAGCTTCGCCGCGGCCGCCGCCCGCACGCAGCGGCCCCACACCGGCTTGGTGCCGGGAGCGGCGCACTCGGATCCGGTCTCAGCTTCAGCTGCGCCCACCTACAGAAATTATCGGCGACAAAAACATGAAACCTCTGCTTACCTGCACATGATCCGCCATTTTTCTCCATTTCATGCACCTCTCACTCCCCCGCTTATGGGTCACCACAGGGACAACAGCGCCCCCGCCGGCGGCCGCTGGCAGGACTCCGGCACGGTGCAACACAACACAACCAGAGGTGGCAAAAGTACAGCCATTCTGGACTTAAGTAGAAGTACAAATACTTGTGTTAAAAATACGCTGGTAAAAGCTGAAGTACTGTTTCAAATTCTTTACTCAAAAAAAAAGTACAGGCTCTGAAATGTTAGAAAGTAAAAGCAGCTCTTTGGAGGACATTTCTACCTGACATTTTTGTGCAAAAATAACTGAACCTCATGCTATATAAATGTAATATTAAAAAAATAAATGAGAATAGAAACTTTACTTCAATCTAAATTCTAATTCTATTGAATGTGCTCAGCTTTAACACTGTTATGTAGAACATAAACAGAGAAAAAAGAGAGAAGTTTTTAAAAGCTCTATTTGCTGTTACCTACACTGTAGACGGGGACTCTGCCTCACCTGAACAGCACAGTGAGCACAGTCAGGGGTTCCAGTGGGATTCAGCAGGTGGGGGGACCCTAAGATTGGGGGTAGGGGCTCAGTGTGGGGGAAAGAAACACAGCTCACAATCATTTCTATTGTAGCTCCAGTAGATTTTCTTTGTGTCAGGCTGTGATCAGCTGCTGCTGCTCTGTGTGGATTTACACGACTGAATTCAACAACATGTAACCCACTAGTTTACCAGCTATCTTGGCTGATTTCCACCCCTACAGTGACATTAACTGCTTATACTGTCTGTATACTGACAGCCACCAGCTGGCGTAAAGGTGGAACCCAGTGAATGAATCTCAGCATCATCAGCTTCAATTCAATCTGCTGCACTGATGTAACCTGTAACCATGAACAGCTGCTCTGCACCAGTCCATCACACAGCTTCACTGTAAGGTTCAAACAACTGCAGCAGCTACACTAACATTTCCTAATTTTGTCATTATGTTTGCAGTTAGATGTTGTCAACCTTAACACGTCCACCCTGTCAGAGGAAAAGCTCATTAACAGAAAAACATTTCAAAAAGTCAAAATATATTTTGAAAACATCATGTGATCTCCTTCAATAACCAATAACTTACTGGAGCCTATCCCAGCTGACAGGTACACCTGTACAGGTCACCAGCCTGTCGCAGGGCCGACACACAGAGACAGACAAGCACTCACACCTGTGGGCGGTTTAGAGTGACCGATTAACCCAACCTCAGTAACTACATGTGTTCGGACTGTGGGAGGAAACCCACGCTGACCACCACAGCACCGTGCTGCAACTGGACACAAGCAAAGAGTCACAACCTGAGGAAAAAATACAGGAGAGTTCGAGTTACAATGAAGACCTGAGGAGGTGACTCCCAGAGAAGCAGTTTGTCACACACCTTAGATCCTATTAAATATCTTAACTGGGATGCAAAAAGCTCATGAATGTTCATATTCTGTAATGTTCACCTTTGTGGAAAAAGCTCTTAATAAATCTGCTCATGTCAGCAGTTAACACATTTTTGTCATTCAGGGAAAAGCAGCCGGACCTTCAGCTCGCAGACACACTGTGTGACAAACTGCACACACACAGTTTGTGTGTTTGGCACACAAACTGTCCCAGCAGTGACAGGATGCAGGACAGGACCCCCCAGCTGATGGTGCTGAAGGTGAACCTGGAGGCTTGGATGGGGCTCTGAGGGACCTGGGTGAGGCAGAGATGAGATTTAACGCATGCAGAGTGGAGGCTGATTGGCTCCCAGAGGCAATGATGTACTGGGTTTGACAGCGTGGGAAAGAGGAAGTGATGTAAAGAACAGACAGCTGAGCAGCCAGGAAGCAGCAGCAGGTGAGTGACCTGAGATCTTCTGGATCACAGCTTCAGTCTTTGTATTAAAACAGGGACTGTAGGCGTCCCAGCGTCTGTGCTGGAACACCTGCTCAGGTGTTTTTGAGTCTTGCCTGACAAAGTGCCACATTACAATAACACAAAGTTACATCACCTAAAACTAAGGATCTTTAGTGTGTGTGGAAACTAACTGAAGCTTGTGGCAAACAGAGGACTTTAATGTCTCTGGTATAAGAAAACAGCCCTGAGGACTGTAACACAGTAATAAACACACTGACCTTTGTCCACAGCAGGACTCGAACCTGCACTCAGTCACATAAGCAGTGATTTGATTGGCTGTCGCTGTGTTACACCTGTGTGTGTGATGGGCCCCCACAGGAGCTGCCAGCAATTGAACCAGCAACCTACTGACTACTACATGACTACAGTTTAATGCACAACACAGTGTTACATCATCTGAGGCAACACAATGCAACAGAACCATCGTCACTGTTATACTGTAACAGCGCCACCGTGTGGTCATATGTCGGCCCCTGTGAAAGAACCCTCTGCAGGATCTTCGGTGTAATGGTGCTGTTTGGGTTTTTAATGTTTCATGTACATCATCATCATCATCATCAGTGTTTAACAGGAGTCCAGACTAACAGAGCAGGCTGAAGCTTTCAGGAGTCACAGACACTTTTCTTTCTTTGCTCCTCTTGAAATAAAACTTCTCTTTAAACATGTTTGAGGTTTGGCTCTTTTTGATGTCTTGGTTTTGCTCCTCGGTCCAGCTCAAATGATTTAGGCTCTTTTTCTCTGTGTTGCGTCCTGTTTTATTTGCTCACGGTCGTGCTGCTGTTGTAATTAAAGGTTAGAAGGTGGAAAAACTGTGAGGTGTGATGGTGAACATCTGCAGCGGTTTGGACAGTACTGTAGTTCCTGCTCCGGCCACCAGAGGGCAGCAACAGAGGGGGGGTCAAAGCTTCCTGTGCTGACTTTCAAAATAAAAGAAGCAGAGCGAGGAGCTGCATTCATGGAGACATTTTAGTGGAATAAAAGTATAAACACGACAGCAGGAAATGGTCGTTTCTGAGCCGAAGCATGTGTAAGTTCCTGTGTGAGCTCTCTGAGGTCAGACAGCATCAGAAACTCGTCTGACTTTCCTGCAGGACTTCATGATGATTTGGTCTCTTTTTTTAGTCATTCCACAGCTTTCAGACAGAAATAAGTGACTATAATCAGTTTTACGGTTTGAATGCAGATACATACTCACGGTTTGATCAGATCAATTTATCAGTTATTTCTAGAGTTTACTATAAATTTGTGGTCACTTAAAGTTTGTCTCCAATTTTTGTCAACAGATTTTTATAAAAATAAATAAATAAATAAATTCAGGCAACTGCGTGATTAGTTACATTCCTGAGGGTTTTTCCTCTTTAGGTAAAAACATCCCCAGGGTTCACATAGAGAGTCCCTGCAGCAAGAACAGTTTACTGTTAATCTATTGGCATGATTTGTTCTTTCAGTGCCCATATGTATGTATACTAATACTGTAGGTATGTTCAGGTAATGGTCATTCAGACTCAACATCCTAAACAATCAGACCACCAGTGGTGGTTCCTGATATGGGCGACGTGGGCAGCCGCCCCCTAAGCGCACTGCTCCACCGGTGTGGCAATGGGCGCCCTCTGCCTGCTGTGTGGCGCATGTAGCTTTCTGCCAAGGTCTGACAGACAGGTTGTAACAGAAGGAAAGGGGCAGGCGGGGAGTCTCTTGTCTCGGTTGCTGAGCCCAGAATCAATCTGTGCATCTAAGTAGATCCATTAATAAAATTGGATTTAATTCAATTTCAATTCAATTCAATTTTATTTATACAGCGCCAATTCACAACAAACAGTCGCCTCAAGGCGCTTTGTATTGTAGGTAAAGACCCAACAATACTGCAGAGAAAAACCCAACAGTCAAAACGACCCCCTATGAGCAGCACTTGGCGACGGTGGGAAAGAAAAAATTCCCTTTTAACAGGAAGAAACCTCCAGCAGAACCAGGCTCAGATGCACTGAAAACACATCTAACCTCTGCCTCGCTTCTCTTTGACAGTGTAAAGTACAACAAGC
>VUQJ01025398.1:11307-23804 GCA_015108635.1 Andinoacara biseriatus
CTGCTTTGCTTTTCTTTCCCTCTAATGAAACTAATTCAGAACTCCCACTGGAAAAGTATTTAACAGACACCGATCACCATTTGATCATCGCAGTGTGACTGTCTTCTGTTGTGTGGCTTAAATGTGGTTCAAACATCTTGATTTTTGGAAACTACAGCATTGAAACTCAAACCATGCATCTCAGTATTTCCACTGTGCAGAAAGGGGGGGAAAAAAGTCAGAACTTCCACTGAAAACTTGCTGATTTAACATCCTTCTGCAAGTCTGTCTACTGCAAGTGAATTATTAACAAACACAATCCAAGTAGGAGCTTCCATCAGAAACAGTTGCATGTTGTTTCTTTAAAGATCCCCATTCAGAACTTCCATTAGAAAAGATGCTGATTTAAATTTCATATGTTCCTGCTGGTGTTAGTGATGCCACTGGCTGCCCGGGCTCGGTTTGTTAAACGCAGGCAATTTCTCATTTTCACTGTTTATTCTGCTTAGTTGGTCAGCGATTGGTGGAAACCAGATACCACACACACACACATACCCACACACACACACAGGCCTGCAGCCAGCTGCCTGAAATTCCACTGTAATGCAATACCTCTGAGTGTGTGTGTGTGTGTGTGTGTCAGTAAAATAACTATTAAATGTGTGGTCCAGTCCGATGGTGAGAGAGCGTAAAGCTGCTGGTTCAACTGAGATAAACTGACTGTTACTGATAATACTGACTCTGAATGTGTGTGTGTGTGTGTTTGTGTATTTAATGCTGAACACACATATAAACACACAGTTATAAAGGACTATTCTTACTCTGTTAACTGCAGCCTCACTAACTTATATGAAATTTACATAAATTTATGACAGAACTTCCATTAAGTTTTATGATGTGTGTTGGAGCTTATTGTCTGTTTATGGAGATGATGCTCTACTCTCTTTCCACAGAGCTTATTTCTACGTTTTAAAAAGATAATTACAAAGGAATTAATCTATTACTACTGTACTCAACATGTGCAACAATAAGTCATGTGTGCACAGTGTGTATTTGTGCTTTTCTCAGATCCTATTGTTGTATTCATTTAATCGATTCATTTGTTTCAGATGCATTTCTGTCTGCATCCTCTCACTAATATTCGGATGTAAATTTAAAGAGTGAAATGCAGCAACTGCCTGAACTGAAAAATGTGATACCGGCGCAGTTCCTTGAATAGCTGCTTGAGGCTGCCTCCAAAACGGTCAGTCCCCATAGGCTCCCATGTGAAATGTCCACCTTCATAGAAGAAATAAACATGTTTATAGCCTGATACATGATGTGGTTCGGGCCTCTCTGGATGGATTCCTCCTTCATAATCCCTCTGAAAAGAATTCTTTTATGAGTCATACTGGCGTTAGGGGTGTGGCCTCTTGGACAGGCAGCTAAAGCCTGCTTTGCTTCACTTCTGCTTCTTCGAGTCATTGAACAGTACCTTTTCATTGTGTTGGTGCCTTCTGGGACATGTTTTAATAGTTTATCTAACTGTGATTATGACCTGCTTTATGGTACAGCCCATGCAAGAAGCTTCAGATTTAGTGAATGAAACTCTAATATTTCATGCGTCTGTAACTTAGCACTGATTAGCCGATATGCGTTTGTGTGTTGCAGTCATACAGTTTATGCAGTACGCAGCAGTCAAAGCGCTAATGCTGAGCCCCAAACCAGAGGGTGACAAAGTGCCAACATTCGTCTTTTCTACCATCTCTGGTGATTACATGGTGAGATTTCTAGAGCTTAATGACCACAGTGGTCATTTTGAATTTGTATTTTGTGTGTGTGTTAGTAAGCAAATAAACATCGAAGAAAAATAACTTTATTGTTTAAGCTGTCAGAAACAGTAAGCAGTTAAGATCCTACTGACAGTCTGTAAAAGTTAATGCCACTAGGATTATAACAAAGAGCTTTAATCATGGAAGTTAGTGATGCTCGTCCATATTTACTGCCAGTACTGAGCGCTCCTTTAGCTTTTATAGTGCTTAAAAACATATCTTAGGAATACAGTGCTAGCGCAGTTGTAATGATGAACATCTATCAGAATTTTGAAATTGATGCCGAAGCCGTTTTGCGAGAGTTTGATTGTGGAAACAATAAATTACTTGAAATGTGTAGGAATACAAACTAATTGTTGTTACTCGCCGGTCTTGTTGATTGTGTGTTGTAGCAGCATGGTGATGTGGGCTTAATGTTCCTGGCCTATATCCAGTATAGATGTCAGGATGACCTGTTGGCTGATATGGGAAGCAGTTTGTTGCAGTGTTGTAGTGCAGGTTGTGTACTCTAAAATTAGGTCCTGCTGATGCCACTGGTAGCATACGTCAGTTGGCTTTTTTTTTCTCATTTATTAAATTGTACATTTTCTTTCTAATCCAATGTGTCCGTTGATAATGATCTGATTTCTAAATTGTCAAAAGCTTTTGTACTTATTTTTTATTTTGTTTTTCAATTTTAGGTAATTTGCTGATGTTCTGACCCAATTTTACAGAAACATAGATCTGAACTTGAATTAGAAATATTCAGATTTAAGATTTACAATCATACAAAAAAACACTCCAACTGGTATTATGAAATTAAATCCAAGCTAAAAACCCACTGATTAAATTATTTTTCTGTAATACATTCAATGTGCTGATTTAAATCGGCACAGATCAGATTTTCTCTCTAAAAAAAGAAAAAAAAAGACGCGCTCAATTCATCATATTTTTCCTCTTCAAAGACTCTGATGGCATTCTTTAGCCTCAGAGTAAAACCGTTTTACCTCCTCTTGATGTGTCACCTTCCTGGCATGTGTGTTTTATTTTGGTAGACCTTGAATTCAGCGTCTTTCTAAAGGCAACCTCGTTCTGTCAGACTCATTAGTGTCTGTTAACAGACTCATTCAGCTCTCATTCAATCTGTCTGCCTCTCTCTTTCATTCACAAACACATTACAGCGCCCTGAAACTCAACACCTGGACTACTTTCACCACAGCACACACACACACACACACACGCACACAAACACGCAACCGACCTGTTAGCATGCTACGCTCAGGTTTCATTCAGCTGCTGCTGCTTCTCTGCTGCACACTCTCCTTTCAGCCTGTGTTCTTGCTAATGTGGACAAATTTGAAAATCATGTTTTGCTCAAGTTCTGCTTTGAAACTGAAGCGCCTCGATAACAGGGCACTTCAGTGTGCTGCCTCGAGCGCGTCTGCTCAAAGCAGACTCCAGCGCCTGAAACGTTTCTGCTGTTTGGCCTGTCATACAACGCATGTCTGGTTTCCCAAAATTTGCTAATTTAACCAGTTTTTCAGCTGCATGGACACTATTTTATTATTGGTACTAAGTTCTAAACTTCATTTAGAAATACTCTGATTTTAGGGTTTAGTTTATGGTTCATGGTGGGAAAAGAAAGCACATAACTGCAGCATCCATGGCTTGATTCCTGGCTGGTTGCATGGAGACCGTATTTACTTTTTGAAGGAGAAAAATCATCCAAAACCAAATTTTCATTTGAAATCTCCTAATTTACCTCACACCTTTTGTTTGAAGTCTAAATCAGAGCGTCTACTAAAAACCAGCTCATTTATCATTTATCTCTTTCATCTTTGGATTCTCCTTGCAGAGCTTCTTTTGCTTGTGTTGGGGAAAAAACACCTAATGCAAAACTTCAACTGGAAAACTGCTTCTTTAATTTTCATCTGTCCTTCAGTTCCATTAAAAATCAGCCTTTGTGATGTAGGACCTCATTTTAGTTTGGGCTATAGGTCCGTTTAGAACTTCCCACCTGACTATCTCTGATATTCCAGAAAAAAACAAATCCAGGGTAAATATACTTCCTAAATTCAGAACCCTACTGTCATTTGAAAAAAAAAAAAAAAACAGTATTTCAAAGGATAAAGGTAGCATTGTCTCTGAGACCAAAGTACTTGAAGTCATTCACCTGTTTCTAGGTAAATATCTATGGCTTTATGAATACTGACTCTCGGGTAGTCCAAAATGCTGCTGAATGTCTTTTGACAGGTACTGGAAAGCATGATCACATCACTCCAGTTTTAGCATGCTTATATTGGCTCACCGTCCAATTTCACACTGATTTTAATATTCTTTTACTTACTTTTAAAGTTTTAAATGGAATGGCCCAGCTACGTAGCTAGGCTGCTCAAGCTATATAACCCCAAACGAGCACTGAGATCAGATAGCCAGTTGCTGTTAATGCAACCGAGGTCTTGACTTAAGCACAGAAAGATCGGGCTTTTCCAGTTGCAGCCCCTAGAATCTGGAATAATCTGCCATTTCACATTTGTACTGCAGAGTCTACGCAGTCATTTGAACTCTCTAAAAACTCATCTTTTTACCTTGGCTTTTAATTCAAGTTCAGTTTGTGTTCCATAAGGCTTTATGTCGTGATATCTCTTGTTTTTAGCTTGCCGTTAGTCATGTTTATTGTATTGTATTTATTGTATTTGTTTGTTTTAATGTTTTACTCTATTTATCGACCTATGAATCTATCTTGTTTATTTTGCAGTTAACTTGTAAACTACTTTGGTCAACTTTGCTGTTTTTAAATGTGCTATAGAAATAAAATTGACATTGACAATTAAAACATTCCAAAACAATCAAACAAACAAACAATCAACACAACACAATTTTATCCAACTTTAGTGTGATATTTTATTATTTACCAAATCCAAATTAACTTTTTTAAAACAAAGGGCAACTTTTTTTAATATATCTTCAAAATTTGTGACAATGTTCTCTCTCATTTTACTAATATGAATTTTTCAGATACTTATATTTCATATTTATATACAGCGGGTATTTTTCAATTAGGCTCCAGAGAGTAAAAAGGCTAAATGAACCCTTATAGTTCTCACTGTGTGAATTCTGTGGAGGCCATTTTATTTTTTTAAACAAGTCTGAACTTCCCCTGGAAATCTGTTGAGCCTGAGTGGTGTTGATGCCCATTACAGCGTACAACAAAAAGATGCTGGTGTGAGAAAAATGGTGGCATCTTTTATTATTCCTCTGTGAATTCTGTCAGAAAATAATTAACCGGCTCATTAGCACCACCAACAAGATAGCAGTGTGACAGGACCATCAAAGTGTCTTTTCAGATTGAGTAAAGCTCATCACATGATCCAGCCAGCGTTTGAATTACCACAAAAGTATTAAAACTCTATTTTGGATGGAAAATAATCATGTTGTCAACTCCTTCTTCTGACCTGAGATCAGACAAGAGGAGGAGACACAGCGTGACTGTGTGAAGTAGGGCCATCGTATCCATTTAGCTCCTTCAGACAGACACTAAACATTGTTCAGTCAGCCATCACACCCTAAGGGAGGAAGAGGAGGAGGAGGAAGGGCAGTGAAGGGTGAAAGAGGCAGGGGGGAGGCAGTTAAGCTTATTAGTTCCTCCCCCATCCCCCGATTCTCTCTCTCTCTGTCTCTCTCTCACACACACACACACAAACTGGATTATTTTTTTTCAGGAGTCTTAAAATCACATTTCCTCAGTAAACAACAAAACTAGCTGTAACTAACACAAGGAAGACTTAAATGAGCAGATTTCTGATGGAAGACCACTGAAAGTTTTAGAATAATTTCCTGAATAATAAAAGTTTGTATGGAGGATGAACTCGTGTGTAATGAGTGTTAAGAAAAAGAAAAAAAGCCGTGTTCATAAGTTAAATGAGACTAAAACATTTATTTTTATGTTTACATTACTCTCACTTTAATGAGCAGATTTTTCGTCGGCGTTCTGACTTGAATTTGCATGGAAAGTCAACACAGATCATTAAATCTGTAGATTTCAAAATAAAGTTCATCATTGGTCTATTTTTTTTGTTTATTTTTGATATAGATAAAATACAAAGAGAGTATGTTTTATGTGCAGGAAAAGCTTATGAATTGTAACAGTTAAACTAAGAATTACAAAAAGTTTATGTATTCTGTACATTTTCATGCCAGAGCTCTTATTTTGGTAGTCCTTTTTTCATTCTTCCTGTTCCATCTTTGCAACAGTGAAAATGAACAAATTATTATTCAAATACATTCTACTGTTAAAATTTTCTTCTAAAGAGTATAGTAGGTTTTTTATTTACCTGTGATTATATGTGGTTAATGGCGCATGCAGTGCAAATGGTAAAGTTAAAGTACAAAGTTTATGGTTTGTTCTCAGCTTAGTTTGTATATTTATTGGAAAATCCAAGTGAAAATGTCCATTGGAAATCTGCTTATTTAACTCAGCTGTGGCCTTCCCTCTTACAGATATCACAATTTGTTTTCTAATCAACAAAACCTCACAAAAATAAACTTCCTTTAAAAACCATCTGATTTAACTCCCATATTTCTTTACATCTCTGCAGAACTTTAAAACGTGTCACTGACAATTGGTTTAATTGACTCATTGTTTCAGAGCTGATGGAAGCTAGCACCACAATGAAACTGTGAGGGCTCAAAAGTGTTCTCCCTTTTAAGCCTGCATTATCTTTACCATGGTAACAATTACACATCATATAATAGATAATATAGCCCCATTTATCCCCTCCCCCATCCGCACGTCTCCTGGATTGAGTGGAAGAATGAGATAAACAGAGAGCGGATGAAGTGTGAAGAGTCTTCAGTCTCTTTGGGGAGCTGACAGATTTGCTCGTTCTTCCATCATCTCCTTGGCAACCGAATAATAATTAATCCACCTCTGTGTGTGCGCGTGTATGGTATGAAGGCATGTGTGCGCGCACCATGTTTTCGGCAGTATGTGTGTGATATTTTTTCTGTTGCCTGTGGTGATGCAACGATATCTATCCTTCAATATGTAGGGCAGCTGGTAGCAAGGAGAGAGAAAGATGATGCAAAAGCGAAAAAAAGGGGGTGGGGGTGGAAGCTGCGGAGAGACAGATCCGAGTCAGAGCTGCCACTGGATATCTGCTAATTTCATTCCAAGTCTTTCTTGTTTATGCAGTTCACTTTATCTGTTATCTACCAAGTAATTTTAAGTCAAAAACCTTCCTCTGAAATCTCTTGTTTCAACAGCTTCTAAAATCCCAAATCCAAGTATGAAGTGGCACTGAAATTTTTTCTGATTTAACTCCTTTAAAAAGTCCAAATCCAATGTGATAATTTAACATTTAAATTCACGAGTGGAGAGAATAGGGTTTGCAATTTTTTAAAAAAAGTCAAAAACTCCATAGAAAATCTCTTGGTTTAACAACCTCAGATATCCACATAGATCCCTGTTAGTATTTCTTCAAACAAAAACTAATTTCTGTAGAAATATCAATATGTAAAAATCCCCTCTCATATGTGTCTATATTTAAGATAAAGTAGGCTGGCAAATCTTAGAACTTTGATTGAAAATCTGAGTCCAAGTCAGCATACAGCTTTCTTTATCCATTATCCTTCAGACAATTCAAGCCAAAACCACTGGAAATCTGATGATTTAACAAGCTTTCAGTATTCAGAACTTCCCACCCAAACCATGCCTAAATAAACTACATTAAACTAGAACACTGTTGATTTACTTAAAAATCCAAATCCAAGCCAGAAGTATTAGAACTCTGATCTTTTAAAATCTAACTCTTAGACGTACAGAGCATTGGGGTGCCATTAAACAAAATATACTTAATAGATAAAGCCACGTCTCACAAATCTGTCTTCAGTCAAAAACTGCATAGGAAATCTCTTTATCTGACCTTTTCAGGCCTCCACATAGACCTCTGTTAGCATTTCCCCCAAAAAAACCCAACTCCTGTAACAATATCAGTTAATATCTGAGGCATTTCTACATCTAAGCTGGAGTTTGATCAACACTGACTAAATGTTTATGTAACAGTTGATTAATGTTTTAAAAAGTTTGGAGGCCTCTGGAGAGGCAGTGACCACTTTAAGTCGGAACTGGATTTATCCCTATTTATATACCAACAGTGCATTCCTATAGTCCATTTCCCTTTAGGAAGCTTCGTAAATGGACTGGTTCTTATATAGTGCTTTTCTACTCTGAATGAGCACTCAAAGCGCTTATACAACAGGTTTACATTTATTACATTTACAGGTTTACCATTCACACCGATTACTTACAAGCACTTCCATGTGTAACTAAGCATTTACGCACATTCATACTCCAATGCTTGTGACCAACTTGGGGTTAAGTATCTTGCTCAAGGATACATTGGCATGCAGCCTGGAGTAGCCAGGAATCGAACCACCAACCTTCCGAGCTACAGCCACACCGTAACTGAGTGAAGTAACTGGAAGTTGCTGTGTGGTGGTTATAATATGAGCTATACGGATGTTCCAAATGCACAGGAAAGGAACTCCAGTGCTCCCCTTATTTCCTTCTTTACAGATATCCATTATGAAAGGAAGGGGGAAAATGCCATCCCATAATTCATAGCGATGGACCAGCTGATCATTCATGAAATCAATCAACAAAACAACAAATGTTAATTATAACTGCATTTTCCATTTCATGTCATAACCTGTTGTGAGTTTTTAACAACAGGCTGTTAAACACACAGTTTAACTCTCACCATCACACTGCTGTAATAAAATCTGCTTCTTGT
The DNA here is from genome assembly GCA_015108635.1 of Andinoacara biseriatus. Taxonomy (NCBI): domain Eukaryota; kingdom Metazoa; phylum Chordata; class Actinopteri; order Cichliformes; family Cichlidae; genus Andinoacara; species Andinoacara biseriatus. The sequence goes on from VUQJ01025398.1 coordinate 19,871, forward strand.
CGAAGTGCCGCCTTTCATGAAGAACATAAATTTATACAAGGTCTCTAAATCTAGATTATGATCTATATTAATTCATCAAATTGCGTTCAAATTTCTGTAATTTCTGTTGTTGCACTGCAGCCTTTAAGATTACCATAAATTAATGATTAGTTTGGTTCAGCTGGGGTACATTATGGAGGAAATTTCAAGTTGGTCATAGAAATCCTAAACAATCAGTTATACTGATTCAGCAAGTAAATATAAGAAAATAAGATGTATTTAATTTTATATCCTATGGGGTAGATATACTAAGCAGGGCAAATTATTGCAATGTTGCAGTCGCAGGGTGAGTTACTAACAGCGTGCTATAATTTATATACAAAGAGCCAGCCAGTTCATTTCAGTAATAACCAGCATTCTGCCGAGAGCAGCGCAAATCAGTGGCTCAAAAGCCAGCAGACCCACTGAGGGAGCATGAGAGAGGGAGCGATGTAGACCTACTCACCAAAATAATGCAGTGGAAGCTCAATTTTTACCCGTGTGTTTCTCTTGGAAAACAGTCAGGCAATTCAGATAAATGAAAGGAAACTGAAGGAGAATCAATATGTTTTTGATATAAGGGATAACTCTTCTCATAGAAATCACTGGGCACTGTGTGTGGGGTCCCAAGGAATATGATGCAGGTGGAACACGGGTTTTATATCAAACTTAAATCGTTGTGTGCAATGAGTAAAAAAACACAAAAACAATTCCTCACCTTCAGATCACGAGTGGTCACTGTTTTAATGAAGATACTGATACCCATGTGGGTAAATAAACGCATTTGTCTAACATATTGACATAGTCCCATTAATAGCTGCATTTGACTAGATTAAATGGAGAGAAGTCACTTGCTGTGTGCACACTGCTGAGGAAAAGAAGACTTCTCAGTTCAGTTAATTTCTGCTCCGTTTCATGAAACTCCCAGTATTATTGAGGAGCAGAAATAAGTGGGGCTCGGCTCACTCAGCATGAGTGGAGTTTTAGGACAGAGCCAAAGTTTTGGCACTGTGCTCACAGCTTTGAGCAATCCGCTCGTGCCAATTACGCCCTCATTCTTATAACATTTCCCCCTCTCATTCCAAATAAATAAACACTCCTAGAAGAAACTATCACAACAACAGGCATAAGATGTATCTTCTTGGCATTGGATTTAGCACAAATTGCATGCTGCAAACCTCAGTAAAGCACATTTGCATGATTCAGTGAAATATTCTTCTTCTGAAAGGAAAATTTCTGCAAATACATATGTCATTAGGCCAGGTGCAAAATACCCCTTTCCACAACTTTCAGTCACAAAACTAACACCTTGCCTCTTTAATAAATGCAGTAGCTTTTTAATGTCAAAAGAAGGCTGCACTGCCACAGATGATTAGTAAATCTGGCCCTGTTTGTTCCTTCTTTAAAATTTCTTTGAAATGATGTGTTATTTTTCACAAGCTTTTCTGTTTATATGACCTGAATAAAATGACACGGCAGACATCTGATGCCACATTATTAAGAAGGCTAGTGTAAGGTTGCTTGGATTCTCAGCCCACTGCTCCTTTTGCAAGTCTCTGACCCACCTTTCTTTGACCTGAATGACATTTTCATCTAGGTCAAAGAAAGTTGGTTAGCAAAAGGAGGTAGGAGGTACTTTTGGAATGTACCCTATGTTCTTTTTCTCTAGCAGAAGATTCAAGTCAAGCCCTCCATTAGAATCTGTTGATTTAACCATGTTTCAGTAAGCCAAATTCAACTCAGAATTTCCATTAAAAAAATCCTATAGTTTCAACTTATTCCCAGCCCATCCCATCGTAAACAAAAGCTGAGAAAACTCTGAAGCCCAAATCCATGTCAGAAGTGGCATCTGATAGTTTAGCATGTAAATTATCTGATTATAATTTAGCATGTAAGTTTTAGAGGGTAGCCAATTATCGAAAAATATACATACAGTCTTTATTCTTTCAGAAATTCAAATCTAAACTAAAAATCTGATAATTCACCTTGAAATGTCTTTATAACCAAGCAGATTTAGAAAATGAATGTTGACTAACATCCATATAACAGCTAATGAATTAACACTCAGTAACTCACAATTTTTACTGAAAATGTTTGTGATTAAGTCCCACAAATCCTAACATACCCCCTCAAAATTTCTTTAAAAAATATTTGTTTATTGCTGAAGGCTTAACTCTGAATCAATGTAAGTCAATCTAAGTAATGTTTATCAAAAAAAAAAAATCCATTTATGGATTGCAAGAGAGTTTAAAAACTGTTGTTTGTAAAAAAAATTACATAAAAAGCGTACACATCAAAAACATAATCCAGGCGTTTTGTCAATCTGATGAGCTGCTAACAGCACATCTTCATTCGAATATCCATCATCACACTGTCAGCATGAACTATCATGTTTTTAATGCAAGACACTAACTATGATAACGGTAACATTATTTTGCTAGGAACTATAGTTTTTTTTCTCCAAGGCCCCTCACAGCTCCTGGGATTTTATGTTCAATAGGAAGCCTGAAATCATCCTTTGAGCTCTCCTTTCCTTTTCCTCTTCTTTTCCCTCATGTTCATGCTGGTCACCATTTTGCTTTCTGTAGCCCCGCAAAATGAAGCTTGAACAGGACTGTCACGAGACACGCATGTACATTGTGAATGAAACTGGCTATGCCCGGTTGTAGATTGTAAGTAGCAAGAGAGAGAAAAAAATCAGAGTCTGGTATTGGCAACGGTGTGCCATGCACATGGTCTGCTACCACTTGCTAATTGCAGTAATAGTGAAGATTTCCGATAGTGAATATCCAGTGATATTCTCAACCAGCACAAGAACACAGAACTTCTGTGTTCAAGTTTTCTGTGTTGTCTGAGTTTCAGTAAATTTCAAGGATAAATCAGTACTAGATTTGGAAATCTTCCCATTTGAAAGGTATGTTTCCAAGTACAGAGAAAGAGACAGGACAGAGGACAGAGCTGCAGAGTGTTTACAGTTTAGTGTGTTTGTCTTTGTGACACAGAACAGATCACATAGGAATGTAAACTACACATCAAAGATACTTACTGTATTCATCCTTGAGAGCACCCCTAATAATGTAAGACATTCTTCAAACCTGGTGCTAACCTGAACTCTTAAAACAAACTTAAAGCCTTTAAAAGACTATTTGGAATAAGGAAAAGGCTAAGTATCTTCTGAAAATCAAAAAGGCCTCCCCATATCCAATCCATGGCAGATATAAAACAGAAACTCCTGAATTTTTTTTTTTTTAAGTTCTTGTTCTTACTTTAGTTGAGAAAAAAGTTGTAAGCCAAACTTCCAGTGGAAATCTGCTCATCAAAATCCTCCCTTGGTATTTAGCCAATGCTGGTCTTTCAATATAAAGGTCGACTTTATATTTTCTGGTTTAATTTCCTGAAGTCTTAACTCCTTTATGGAAGTATTTATCCATTAAAAAAAGAGATCTCTCTTTTTTATAACAAAATTACTCCTGTACCTGTGCTCTAAAAACAAGGCTGGGTGTCAAACAAGGCCCAAGGTCCCAAAGTCAGGACAAAATGTCCTCACAAGGTCTAAAACTCACACTGATCCTTACAAAGACAAATGTTCAGCTTGTCCTGTCCACCTGCTGCTCTGCATCTGTCCGTCATCCAGCTCTATGGCCCGGTCCAGCTGAGCGTCTGTGTTTGCTCAGCAGTAATCGTCTGCTTGTTCACATGGACACAGTGTTTGCTGCTGTCCACACAGCCTCATTCTGACTGTGCGTGTTATATGTCTGCTTTAGTTCAGTTTACTTTATCAGAAACTGAAAAACTCTCACTTCCCCCCACTGACTCTTCTAGAACTTTCAGAACATTTTCTACCAAAAAAAAAAAAAAAAGACAATATTTCTCTACTGGGGAGAAAAATTACAGGCTTACATCAAACCAATTATTC
>VUQJ01025398.1:33089-51425 GCA_015108635.1 Andinoacara biseriatus
ACACCAATCAACCTCAGTTAATGTTTGACCATGAAGTTTCACTTATTGGCCAATTTGCGTGTTTGTGCGCACACACACACACACACACACACACACACTCGAGAGACAGAAGAAGACACGTGCACAAACTTGTGTCTCAACTTGTGTTATAGCAATGTAACCATTTATCTAAGCAAATTCACACTTTAATTTCTTCTTACATCACCTAACCAATCAATGGCCTCACGCTACTGAGAGAGTGATGTGATTGGCCAGGAGCCCAAAGTGATAATTAGCCACAGAGATCGGTTCAACTTCCAAGAAACATCCAGTGAGGAAGAAAAACCTCAAACAGCCCAGATGGGATCCAACAAGGTCAAACATGACTGGGGGAGAATCAACATCAATGCTGAGTGTTTTTCCAGATCAACCAATCAGCTCTCGGATTGATTCCCTTCCAGGTTAGCCACTGGCTAAATTAATTTCTATGGAAATCAACCTGTATAGACTCATTTGGATATCCAGCTTATCTGATAAAGGAAAATTCCTGTTTATTTCTACCTGATATATAAATGTGGTGAGTGTGACTCTAAAGTATTCAAATATTTATGTTGTTTTTAGTTGAATAAGATGGCTGCACTGTAATTTCCATCATTTTATGGGTAAATCTACTTCTTCCGATCATTTAAATAAGTTTTTACAGATGAAGGCAAAAAATGAAGACGGTGCATGTCAGGTGAGATGCACAGGTGCACCAGCCTTACAGAACCAAAGATAATCAATAATCAGGTCTCCATTAGCGGAAGGAGCTCTGATCTCTTCAACGGTGAAACCAAACAGCACTTCACTTGCACTGAAACTGACTGAGGGTTGGTTTGACTCCAGATTTCTGCTCTGCAGTAAAAGAGAGAAACAGGTGCAGTCGTCTCCTAATAATAATCATCTATATGAATCTAAATCAACAGATTATTTTCCCTCTCTGGCAGTGAGGATCTATTCCCCGGTCGCTGCTGTGAGAATGCAAAAAAAAAAGAAAATGCTGAAAATGATGCTTGGAAGACGAGAGAAGCAGGTGCAGGCGGCTCAGTTACAAACAGACATTACTGTTATTAGAATAAAAGCTTTAATTCCCCGTCGTCTCATTAGCCAATAATGGCTCCGTTCCCTCTGAATGCCACAGCTGATTGGCTGACTCATCTCCGCTAATTCACTTTGTCCTAATGGAAAAGAGGAAGAGGAGGAGGAGGAGGGTGTGTTCTTTTTAAGAGAGAAAGGGCTTTCAGTCTGTCAGTTTGAATCTGCAGGGAGAAGATGACTTTAAAAAAAAAACAATATTTTATAATTTTTATTGTTTGACACAAGGGCGCAGGCCAGCAGGAGGCGTAAGAGCAGGCTTATTTACAATATTTAATAGGATTTGTAGAATATCTGTAATTACATTTTTGACAAAAACTGCAATTTGACTGGTCAAAATTACAATATGACCAGCTGTAATTACAGTACGAGATAATTTTATTTAATTTTCTCCAGATTTTTTCTTCTTTTTGTTGGCCTAGGGCGTTTTGCCTTTATTAGGTAGATACAGCAGGGACAGACAGGAAGTGTGGATAAATACAGCCGGGGAATGACAGGCAGCGAGACATCCAGCCGGCCGAGAATTGAGCTGGAAACTCGATGCTGCTGGCATGTGCTCCCATGTGGTATGCGCCCTCAGCACTCGGTTATCAGGTCGCCGGAGTTTTTGACAGAGGTTTGAGAGCGTCATTGCAGGAATAAATGCTGAAGAATCCAATCCTCAACTTATAATTACAGCTTTTATTAAGCAACAGAAGTAGAAGCAGATGATATCAGCATATTTAAGATCCACATGCAGCAACCTGCTCTGGCCCAAATTCCCAAACTCCGTTCTTTGGTTTTGAGTTTTGGTAGCTGGCTTTGTTTTGGGGGTGTTGTTGCTGTTACTCCTGTCCTTTTCCATAATTAAAATGTTTAAACATAATTTTAAGCAGCTAAACTCTGGAAAGGTTAAAAAATTATTCAATAATCTAAATTCAAAATTGTTGACAGGTCAAACCTCCATCGTCTGAGCTCTATAACTGAATTTTGACTCATTTCTATTATCTAAAAAGTGAATTGTCTTACAAAAAGATATCTTAAATAGGAGCCATGATATTGAAGATATCTGTAATTTTAGTTTTGACTGGTCCTGATTTTAAGGAATATATCTGGAAAATTCCCATTTTGGGATAAACATTTGTCCTCATACAGCAGAACTGGTCAAGACTTCCTGGTCAAAATGTATTTGCATATGTCTGAGTAAAAGTTTTGGCTAGTGAGAGAACCTTGTGGTGTTTTACATCTTTAATGTAAAAAGTCAAAAGCCCTTGGTAATAGCAGCAGGTGTAGAGCAGTGATGGTTACTGTGAATTCCCTGTAGCTGTACTTTGATTCAGTACATCATATTATTCCACTGGTAACACTGTGTTAAATTGGTTTAGATAGCAGTTTAATAAAAATGGCTTCATGACTACTTTCTAATAACACTCAGATTGTAGGGTGTTAAGGTTTTAGGTTAAGCCATCTTTCCTTGTTCCACAGGGATCAATCCTTGGAGCTCTTTTATTCCCCATCTATGTAAACAATATTAATCTACTATTGATTTTCTTTAATGTACATACTCAGGCTGCAGTGCCTTCATGTTTTAGGTCAAATCCCTTTGCCATTAGCACAGGTGTTCCTTGGGGATCAATACTTGGACCTCTTTTACTCTTCACATACTATATTATCCATGTATACATACTAGGGCCGGGACTTTAACGCGTTATATTCAATTGATTAATTATAAAGATTTTAACGCGTTAAAAATTTTAGCGCCATTAATCACATTTTTCGAAAGTTTGGAGCCGGAGCCTTTGTATTCTCATGTTTTAGCACGCCTGTAAATATGATGCACAAGCGACAACAGCGCATCCGCAAACAACAACGGTGTGCGATGAAGCCGCTTCTCTTGGTCCACTGAGGGACAACTTTAGCTTTAAAAAACGTTCTGATGGGACTTTAGAAAAGACTGCTGTTGTATACTGTAGTTGAAGCTACAAATGTGGGAGGAAACCGGAGTACCCGGAGGAAACCCACGCAGCGCGGTGGTGGCACTATGGTTAGCACTGCTGCCTCACAGTTAGAATAACATCCGAAAGGCCTGGGTTTGATTCCACTTTGGCCTGGGCCTCTCTCTGTGTGAAGTTTGCATGTTCTCTGATTATTGTTAAAGCACATGCTAACCACTAGGTCACCTAAAAGTATCCAGCCTACTGTTATCTTCAAATCCTTCATGGCTGCAAAATGTAAACTACTGATTGTTAAATATACTTAAGACTTTAACTGGATACTAGACTCATTTTTAAGATCAATTTAGAACAACTGAAGGTGGAAACAACTTGTGATTTTAGTTTTAGCAGCCATAACTTTGTTGCACAATCTACAATTTCATTTGTGTGCTTGATTATGGTGTTATTGTTTATAAGCATGCTTCTCAGTTCACACTGAAACTCCTAGATTCTGTTTATTACAATTGCATATTTTGTGAAAATGCGGGATGGTCCTCTTTAAACAGACGGCACAAGTTTATTTATAGGAATATTCTTCAAAAGTTACTTCTGCTCCTTTGTTACGTTTAAATATACTACTTACAGTGTTTGGTCACAGGACGTTCTAACACTACCTCTAAATCTCAGTGAATTTTGAAAAGCTGCATTTAAACATTTTTCTGCCTACAAATGGACGGCGCTACAAATAATATGAAGCTGTCTATCTTTAAAGTATGCTGCGGTATATGTTCCTGTGCATAAGTCTCTCTTGAAATAGAGATCCTGATCTCGGCTACCTTTACATTGAGCACCTTATAATAATAAATATAATAACAGTAAAGAATGTGAGCCTTTCTACTCTGTTCTCACTCCAGCCGGTCGAGGCAGACAGCTGCCCTCTCGAGTCTCGTTCAGTCAGAGGTTTCTTCCTGCTGAGGGAGTTTTTTTCCCTCTCTACTGTCGCCAAGCGCTGCTCAGAGTGGAACTGATGGGGTTTTTCTATCAAGTGCCCTGAGATGACTTATGTTATGATTTGGCTCTATCTAAATGAAATTGGATTGAATTGAGACATGTCCAGCCATCCACCTCCTCTGTCTGACTTCTAACTGCATTATGAGGACCATCAGCCCGATGATCAGACTGAAGTGAACACTGAAGTCCTCTATAAGCGAGTTAAAAAACCCAGAAATCCATGAATCATTGGTTTTTGTGCAGCAGCAATGAAAACTGGGAAAAGGAAAAATTATTCTTCTATTTAGTCACAGAAAAAAAAAAAAAACCTTATACTGACGTTCACAACTCATATTCATTACAGTAAATCTGGCAGTGACATTACCCCAGTGTATTTACTGCAAGCTCATCAAGATTAGAACACAAAGAAGTCTAACTTCCTGCTCACATAAATCAGACAGATTAGAGATCTAAATTGAATTTGGTCCATTCGCTCATTTTATTGATTCAGTATGAAAAGAACAAATGATAGACAGATTTCAGGAAACCACTCAGCTGTTTATACAGCGGAGCAGGACTCTAAAATGAACTTTACATGTAAACAAACCAAAAAAAATCAAAGGAATCTCTCAACTGAGGCTATCCTGTCACAATCATCATCAGCAGAAACACATACACAAGAATGACAAATTAAAGGAAAAACCAACATGAGGCGTCTTAGTGAGACTCGTCAGGCCATCTGAACAACTTTAATGCTCCTGGGCACCGATTCTCCAAATCTCTGTGCTGGAAGGACAAGCATCGTTCCTCTGGTGGTGGAGAGGTGGTATGTAATTTTTGCTTTTTTTTTCCATAATGATGATGTGAAGCCCACAGCATGTGAGTCACATCATTTTCATATTCATCGTTTAGTGAGGCCCCGGGCCCTGTGAATGGGGGCACTGTTATTCTGGACAACAAAATTCCCACCAAGATGAAGATGATGCATCACAGGATGAAGGTGGTCATTCTGAACCAAGCAGCAGCCTCTGCTGCTGAAAAATCACGAAGAGCCAACGTCATTAAAAAGCACATCCACAGCTTGGTCCAGAGAACAGTTTTGGTTAGTTCACCCTTTGATACAACTGTACAGGGGTGATAACTATCTGGATTACAATAAGGCCTAAATTAGGGGTGCAGGCACATTTATCGGATGGTGTGACACAGAGCTGTAGTCAGTCGCTGCCTACTGGGCCTCAGATCCACCAATGTGAATCATTAAACTGAACCTGGCCACAGAACTTGTGATATTGGTTCCTTTAAGTGGAATTCTTTCACTAATAATAGAACTTGTGTGATACAGACCATCCAGTTTTGCTGAGAGAGCATCCAACAAACCAACATATGCTTACAGCAAACTTTTAAGTTTCTCTGGGAAAAAAAACCTAACAGCTTTTTCAGAGTGAGAAATGCTGAGAAATGAGCATCATATGGCTGAGGAGATGTACTGCTGCAGATGAATCATAAAATAAAGATCATAAAACAATGACCAGATGCTTCAACAGCGACTGGAAACAATGTAACAACATTAATGTGAGTTTGTTTGCAGCCTTTTGAGTCCTTACATTTGGTTTCTGATGGAGTTAAAGAAAAGTAGCCCCATTTTAGAGAGTCAGTGGATAAAATAGTTTTAAAAGGATTGTTATTTAGATCTAAGTTGCATGCAGCGTGTCTTTGGGAAACTGAATCCTTGCCTGACATTATAGACCCACGTTCTATGATGTCAGAATCTTTCATCTTCCACCAGGAGACAACTTCCTTTTTTAAAAAAAATCTTCAATCTCCAGAAATAAATACTGTCCATACATTCTGATTAAATTCCACCGAAGCTCAAGAAGTTCCAAAAAGTACGAGATTCTCTGATTGGAGAGTGGAGTGTGAGTGTGTGTGTGTGTGTGTGTGTGTGTTGGGAGGTGCGGTCAGTGCAGCGTGTCTCCTCTCTCCCCTTAGGCCTGTTTGTTTTGGACTGAGAACAAAGAGCTGCTGACACACACACACACACACACACACACGTTTGTGCTTCTATCTATCTGAGGTCCCTTGTTGCTAAAGTGCATTCTTAGGTCCTGAACCCTGACCCTGATCTTCAGATTAAATCACGTGTACGCCCTCAAACAGCCTTTTGGAAATTTTGTCCCAAAGTGAGAACAACACTAAACATCCTTGTACACTGGTTCTCGTAAAGGTACATGTATGCACGCACGCACGCACGCACACACACACACACACAAACACACACACACGCCCATTCTCGTGGGACAAACCCTCAAGCTTCCTGTCGCCTCACTCCTTGATGACATCACTCTCACTGAGCCAATTGGCTGTCAGATCAGCTGATATAGGAACAACACTGATAGACTGCCCGCCACTACAGCAGCTCTGGTTCTCCTGCTTGTACTGAGGGGGTGTTGTTGTGTTTTGTAGCTCCTGCTGGTACTGCACTCACTGAGCTTTGTGTTTCACTTCATGAAATGAAAAACAGAGAAGTTTTTTTGACTTTCAGAGATCAGTGTGGCAGGAAAACCTGAAAACACAAATGCACTCTGGTGGACTTCCAGCCAAGTCCTGAGCTAAACCAGCTCTTTGTGTGTTTAACTTTCCTGCTGCGGTGTAACGCTCTCTCTGTGTATTTAGGGATTCTGACCTTAACTTTATGACATTAACTGTGCTTTAGCCTCCTCTCTTTAGAGGAGCGCCGGTGTAACTGCTCCCGAGTTGCACTTCACTCCTGTTACCTGTGTAGCCGTCTGATACAAGCTCAACTCAAAGGACTTTATACAACATGTTTGCATACACCCATTTACACACACACATGCAGACTGGAGCACTCAGGAATCGAACCACCAACCTGTCAATTAATACACTTAATAAATGACCTCTACCTCCTGAGCTGCACCCCACTCCGGCAGCAGAGTGGCGTCAACCAGAAGAGCAAAATATGACTAAGGCCACTCTATACCTGGGTTGAAGCCAGTTGAAGCCATTACCCAGCATTCAATGATGCTTATGAGAAATTAAGGAACATAAAGTTAGGCAGACGCGGCCTCTACCAGCCGTTGCACAAAGGGGTTAAAACCAGGCCCGACTCTGGTGGTCTGATTCCAAATTTGTGGACCTGACAGGAAGTGGATGTTGACCTGAAACCTGAAGCCCCAGCGTGTGTTCGTTTGGAGCTAAATCCAGATAAAAACCACTGCTTCGCAAACCTTTTTCTTACACTGCAGCTCCACCCTGCTTCAGCTCCTCAGAGGGAGTTAAAAAAAAAAACATGGACATAACCGGTACAGCCACAGTGCTGCTGCCCAGTGAGCAGCTGGGCAGGATGACAGCGGAGCCTGCAGAACCGAGAGGATTTCAGTGGATAATCCAGAAACTTAATTCAGTGGGTTTCCACTCTGAGCACCTGATGAAATTCACATAAATCTTCCTGTGCGTCAGGGTAAAAAGCTTCCCAGGTTGGAAATGCATAAGTTTACAGAAGTCCATCAAAATGCTTTCATGTGCAGCAGCTTCTTCAGGGAGAGGCAGAGCTTTAAAAAACAAAGACCGAGTTCTCTTAGGCAACGTCACATAAAAGCCGAATGGCTCTTATAATGTTAACCAAATGAGCCAAGTGAATTTCTCTGCACTGGGACTCACAGTGAGTCCATTATTTATGCCGCATTTTGTTTTGCATGAGAACATAAAGGAGGCTGTGAATGGGAAATGGGGTAAAAATAACCCAAAGAATCAATGTCAGTAATGATACAGGAGGCCATTTATGAAAACAGCTTTGCTGTGAGGACTAAAAAGCCTCCCTGACAGAGGTATGTACAGACTGACAGCTTAAACAGAGGCACCTTTAACCTGCGCAATTAAGACCCAGCTGGTAGCAAAACTCCCTGCAGTGACAATGAAGTCTTACCCGAATGCAGCTAACAAGACTAATCAGCAGGATTTAACAGGGTCTTGTGGGATATTTTTAAACCTGGGCCCTATTTTTATGTCTTTATGGGTCAAAAATAAGGACAAAAATGTTTGAAGCCAGTACAATGCTGTACGAAAACACTGTAACCAGCAACCTCTGATCCCACCTCCGATGCACCTTTTGACTTGATGATTATTTTAAGCGTTGTATTTAAAGGACACAGTCCTTAGTTTGGTTTAATAAGACACTAGCATCTACAAACAAGGAGCGATGGGAAATTTTTTCCAAATTGTCCAATTTGCTGGACTTGGATCCTTTTATTAGTAATGTTTTTGTGATAGTTGCGCCTTGCAAAATAACAGCATCAAACTCACAGCAGTGAAGCTTTTACACATCTGGGTCACATCGAAGCCTTTTATTCTACTCTGATCCCCTAATTATGACTCAGTAACTGAACTGTAATCAATAAAAAAAATGATTAGTATCCCACTCCTAAACACTAGGGGGGACCTGCTGCACAGAGGGGTTAAACACAGCAAAAAACTGTTGCGATTTAAATCTTGATATGAAATTCTGAGAAATGCCAGTTGATCTGTTTCAGGGGGGGAAAAAAATCCCATCCAGTGGCTGAGTAGTTCAGATTAAGGCGGTATTTCCTGAGACTGGTTAAGGTGGTATTTCTTTGCTTTAGTGTTTTTCCACTGAGGCTGGCAGCAGGCTGATTGTGTTGCTGGGACTGGGGCCCAGTCGGCCTTCTCTAACAACATAATCACATCAGCTCTGACTGTCGCTGGCAGCCTGACGCCTCACTGGAAGCTTCACAGTGAAACCTGCCTGAATTGAACGAGTTCAGCTTTTAAACACGAGCTCTGAATCCAAAAATTTACAGCCTCACACTCAGACCTCTTTTTCCTCCAGGCAGCCACTGGTTTCTATAAAAATCAACCTGCGCAATAGTCAGCGCTGAGGTTAGGGTTGCAACTGATGATTATCATTGATTGCATTGATTGTTTTGAAGACTACACGTTATCTTCTCTGCCAAAAAAGTTCAAAAGCTCATAGAACAAATCATCAGCTCAGAGCGATCAGTGAAGAAAACAGCAAACCTGGCCTCCCGAGACACTGAAATCTGCACATCTGGGGCATTTTCTCATATTTGTTGCACGATGGGTGTCAAAGCTGCCTCAGTAAGATCTAGACTGAGTCTGTGGAGAAGCGCTGCCTTAAGGACAAACTCAGGGAGCGATGTCCTCTCTCTTGTCGCTCCATCACCTGTGAGCTTCATATCTCGCAAAGATAAAGATAAGAAACTGGCACATCAGAGCACTTTGAAAGTTCTTATCAACACAAAGAAAAAAACAAAACATCTGCTGACGCTGATGATCACTGCAAGAAAGCGAGGCGAATCTCTAGGAGATGTGGAAGCTTTTTCTGCTAGATAACTGGGTTTTATACTCGTACCCAGGACTACGTCAGCCCGAGGCTGGGCGTGCTCTACAGGCTGTTAGCTGCAACACGATTTCCAACAGAGGCAGGCTGTAAAAGGTAAATAAAACCAGAACGCAATGATCAGCAAAAAAATATGCTCGTTTTAAATTTGATGCCAGCAGAGTGCTTCGAAAAAGTTGGGAGAGCGGCAAAAACGGCACCTGGTGGAAGATTTTGCAATTAATTAGGCTAATTAGCAATATAAATATGTATGAAAAGCACCCCCGGGAGGCTTTCATAAATAAAACCAGTGTGGACAAACAGTTCAAAAGTTTAGGGGAAAAAAAGATTTCTCATCTGTTTTTAGAAGGAATTTGAGGATTTCATCACCTGCGGTTTATAAAGCGTCCAAAGCTCCGTACAGCACTGAGGAGGCCGGAGAGCTGCTCTGTGTGGCTGTGATCAGGCTGTACTGCATCAAAAATAGACATGAAATCGCTGCACGGGCTGAGGAACACATCTGTCTTCTCAGGCCCGCTCGTTTAAGAGGGGCTGAGGCAAAACTGAGCTCTGGTCTCACCAAAAACTCCTCGTGGAAGTCACGGACTCTGTGGTCACCGCACTAAAGATCAGAAGAACCAGCGGGCCTATTAGCGGCGCACGATTCATAAGCCAGCATGCATGATGGTGCTGCTGCATTAGTGCACGCGGTGTGGCTGACTGGCATGCAAAGGCACCATTAATGCTGGATGATATATACACGGGTGCTTGGCCAAAATTTTCTCCTTTTTGAGACGTGTTGCTGACATCAAACTCAAAATAAGCACGTATTTTTCAGAAATATCTTCTATGATATTTAGACATTGATTTCTTAAACTTTTTTCTGCTTTTCCATCTTTAATAATAAAACACAGTTTAGAAATGAAACGAACCCAGAAATGATGAAAACAGTCAAACTAACCATCTTAACGTGCCTCAGAGACCCACAGGAACACAAAGTTTAGAAAGGTGGAAGACAAAGTGGAGGTTTACATTTTAAAAAACAAAACACACAAAAAAAAGGATTTAGAGGCTGAAAAGACTCCAAACTCATGGACGGGGGCGAGTGGAGCAGAAAGAAGTGAGAGAAAAGAAGGAGGAGGGTGAACGAGTGTGACAGAGATAAAGTCAACAGAGTTTGAGTTACAACTTGTTTTTCCTTCTCTGTGGAAACGCACGAGGAGGGCTGACAAACGCTCTGCGGTCAGCTCTGCAGAAACTAAGAGTTATTACTCCTGCTAATTTAATCTTACAGCAACAGTTCAACATTTAGGAAAATAATTCTGCCACCATAACGATCGTCAGATGCAATGTTGGAAGTAACATATTTTACTCTGTTTTCTATACTTTGGATGCTGTTTTTGCTGTGTGAGGCACTTTCTTTGGTAGAAATGAAGCTCACTCACACTGAGAGACTCACCTGGTTCTTTCTCTTTCAGTGATACTTATTATTTTTCTTAAATGCGGCCAATATCAGATTTCAGTGTGAACTGAGTAAAACGTGAAGGTCAGTGAAGTCATGGTTTCCTGTTTCAGTTTCCTTTGTGAGCAGATAATAATAAGAGTGGGGGAAATAAATCCTTTTAATTATGAATTTTTGTGAGTAATAGCTGCTGTGTCTGCAGGGAGAGTTATCAGGTGGCTGAAAGCTACTAATCAGAGATGGTATCCAGCTGTGACCCAGAGACTTAAACAGGAGTTTTCCCTGAAAGGGACGCGCAGACTGAAGAAGCAGGTTATTTTAGGGAGAGGTGATGAACGCACCAGACTGGCGGACGCGTGATTTGAAAAAAAACCACATGGGAGGTCAGCGCTGTGAGCAGGAAACTAATTTGTTCCCAGTGCTGTAGATAAAAGATGGACGCAGCCACCGTGACATCACGGATCACAATGTAGCCCCGCCCTAAAGCACACCCAGCGTCATCGCCCTTTAATAGGATCTCCGTTTACAAAATAATCATGTTGTATTTAGTATAACTTGAAGCTGGCGTTTGAGGCCACAACCTCATTTGGAAAGTGTTCACTGAGGTCACAGGTCAAATTTTCACAGCCTTTCACATAATCTGGCTTCTTTAGCAGCCGGACGAGTTGTCCCCTACTGGCCGTTAGAAAGAATGCAGGTTTAAGGCGCTTCCATATAAGCTTCACCTTTAAAACTCAGAGGTTAATCAGCCTGTTACACAGTCTGACGTTAGATGAAGGAAAAGGTGAATTTAAGCTTCATGAAAAGCTTCTATGTCGTCGGCTGCCACAACAAGATCACTAATTATTTTTTAAGAAGTTCCACCTTTAAAAACTCACCAATATTCTTACATCTTTCAGATGAAGTCAGGCTGTTTACAAGGACCAATAAATATTCTTATAATAGCATTTAGAAATGTGTTCAGTTCAGTTCAATTTTATTTATATAGCTCTAAATCACAACAGTCACCCTTTATATTGTAAGGTAACAATAATTCCATACAATTACCACTAAATACAGTGAACTACATGGGAATTAGTGCATGCATGTATCAATATTTCTCTGTACTTGCAGAGCACCACGCAGAAAACACAAGGCTCTGAAACTTGGACCAAATGACTTGAAGACATGAGTGGAAAAGCAACTTTTAATCAACACTAATCAGGTTTAAAGCTTGAGTTTGACTGTCTGTCCATCCATCTGGTGAGTATGATGAGTGAAAGGTCATGTTTGCCTCTGGGATCTGCTCCACAGATCTGTTTCAGTCCAACATGATTAGATTTTAAGTGCAGAGTTGTGATAAAAGATAAACAAAGCGTTCTGGAGGCTGCTGCTCTGACATTTAAATCGCACTGACCTCGACTTTTCTAACAGCTGAGTTGAAGGTTTTTAGTCTCTCTGTGAGTCTCTGTTTTTAGTCTCTCGCCAAATTACAAATTCACCCTGTTCTCTCTAACTCGATTCATTAGAGTCCGAGCTCCTGTCTCACGTCAGCCCAGCTAGGAACCACCGGAATGCTTTGTGGAGGCGAAGACACGAACGAGTCCTGGCACGAAACCAGTTGGTCACAATGAACCGTATGATGGTGAGTTAGTGTGGCGTTGGTTTGGATGCTGCGCTTCAACCACAAAAAAAAACTACAACCAATGAAGCTTCGGACGGTCCTGTGATTCAAACAGGTCTTTATGTCATTATGCTCCATAATTACAAAAAGAGGCATCAGAAAATGCTGACAGGACATCTCCAGCTGCAAACAAGCTCATTTTGCAGACTGTCACACAACAAAAAAAACGAATGAAGTTTCACCCGGTATATGAGGGCAGTGACTGGTCAACTACAGAGCTGCCACGCCCTTGAGCAAACCCTGGTCTGCTGTTGATTTTACACTAAATGGAGCCAAAAGTTAGAAAATAAACATCATGCTGTATTTAATAAGACTTGAAACTGGCTTTATGATCTCTGTGACTTCTTCCTGCAAGCCCGCTGACCACCAGAGAAATACACCATAGTCTGTGGATCACCTCAAAATCCTGAATTTTAACCATCACATGCTCAGACGGATCATTTTTTCTCTTTTTTTTCTCCTATGGCCGTACTACTGAAAAAGCAAAAGCAGATGTTTGAAGCAGTGTGATGTTACAGCACCACACACCTTTTAAAGCTTTTAAAGGGGTTAACAGAGTCCCAGGGGGCTTAAATCTGCCTTAAATAAAAATTTAAATTTAAAAAATCTGTTTCACTCCAACACCTGTAGGAAATTATAAAAAATGGTGCAGGTGTTCCCTGCTGAAGTTGGTTATTAATGATAAAGGCCTATAAGATACAAATATCAGCAACTTACAGGCTGCAAACATGTGAACACAGAAATATTCTCATGGCAACATGCCAATAAAATGTTACGTTTTTTAAAATATCCCAGATTACAATGGGAAAAAATGGGAATGTGTGTTTACAGTTGAGGCGTTTTCCTCATTTGAAGCGATTGGCGGTGTTTCTGTGATATATGCATAAGAAGTTACTGAGCGTTAAATGAAAGATTTAAAATTAGAGGAAAACTGCTGCAGAAATTGACCGAAAATGATTAACTGACTAATGACTTCATTACTTATCTTAATAGAAATGCTCAAACTCAGTGACTGGAATAAAATAAAAATCCATCCATAAATTTGAAGATTTTTTTTTTTTTTTAAATCATCATTTTGAATTTAACAGGCTTAAAAGGGAAAACATGTCTGGATTTGGAGTTGAGCAAAGCCCCCGGCCAGACTGGATTTGGGTTCATTTCTTATCGTCTTGTTGGGCGCCGAAGCAGTGGAGAGCTTTTGTTGGATGCCAGCAGCTCAGAGAGCTGAGGAGGAGGAGGAGGAGGAGGAGGAAGATCCACTAAACATAGAAACAAGAGTTCTCCGCCAACTCCAAGCCACACAGAGCCCAACATCTAAAACCAAACCCAGTGATTTTCACCAAGCTGTTCACTGTACGGACTACACCCCCGGCTATCCCTCCCTCTCTGCCTCAGTTCCTCCCTCCATCCGTCGCTCTCAGAGGTCAGCTTTAAGAGAAATATCTCCCTATGTGAATGAATATTAAAGCGGCAGCTGTGTGGGAGGAGAGGTGAGCGGGGTGAACGCCAAGAGGATTCATTCACATCACCCATCCTCCGTTTTTAGTGTTCAGGCAATTAAAATTCATCGTTGGCAGGCTGGAAAATGGAGATGATTGTGTGGTCAAATGTGGGAGCAGAAGAGGGTTTTTAATGCATCTTTTAATTTTAATGACTGCTGATGATGTGGATTAATGTGCCCATCACGAAGAGGATGATGTATGGAGAAGCTTTGCATTTATTCAACCAAAAAGTCAAAAGGGCAAAATTACTGGTGAATTAATTTATTATTTGTTAACTTTAAAATGCATGAAAAAAAACGAAACCAAATCCCTTTAATTTAAATTGAAAATCCTTTAAATATTGGAGACTGCAGGTACAAAATGCTGTTCCTTTAGGAGGAATCAGGGTCCTAATGTGTACAGACTCTATATTTGATTTAAATTTTATTTAGCCTCCAGCTGTTCCATCGAAAACCCAGCAGACATCCTTTAGAGTTCCTCTAGGTTGTTCTTGTTGTCATTAAAGACGTTGTTGGGCTCCTTTTGGAGGTTTTAGTGCTCCAAAAAGACAAAGAACAGGTCAGATAGGTGCTCCTTGTTGCTGTCGAGGACATGCGAAACATCTTTCTGGTGGTTTAAATGACTCTTCTGATTCTAGCGAGTCTTTAGGAGATTTATGGAGATCATTCACATAAAAAAAAGACTACCATCTGCCATCATCATCAAAACACCAAATGGGGGTCGCTCATCTAATGACCCGCAGGTGTTCAACCTGAAGAAAATCTGAATCTGTAAACTGCATGTGCCCATCACTGGTTAATCTCCGCACCCACAGCCACTGACAGCTGTGGATCCAACACTGGGCCGAATAGTTTTATGCTGCTATGTTGATGCCAAAGTCCTGTTTCTTTGTGGAAATACACAGAAGCTGTTCTAGATTGAGCACCAGCGTTCAGGGAAAAGAAGTGCACAGGATATTCTTTTGATTCTCTGAGGCAGACATGTAGACAAGTACCTTCTATACATTTCCTAGTGACCAATGACAGCTTTTAGAGACCCTCGTTGGGGTTCCTTTAGCTGGTCAAACACACACAGATTGTTCTTGTGTATTTTCTATTAATTTTTAATTTTATGTCAAACTGTGTCTGTTCTTTGAATTATTGTGATTTCATAACAAGGCAATTAGATAAAGGCTCACTTGTTTGTAAGTGATTAAATTTCTGATAAAAACTCCAGTAAGAGGTTCTTCTATGCGACAGATCATTTAACACACCATTTGATAGAAATCTAAATGTCCTACAACCCTCTGGACTATCTTAAAGAATAACAAGAAGCACCTAAAAATCTTTTTAACAAGAACCTACCGAACAGTGTTGTTCCTAATGTGTGACAAGATGCTCTGAAACAACCATAAGTTGATGTTCCACTATCTTAATGTCATAAAGAGCTTCTAGAACAGGGGTAGCCAAGTCCAGGCCTCGAGGGCCGGTGTCCTGCAGCTTTTAGATGTGTCTCTGCTTCAACACACCTGAGTCAAATATAGAAGTCATTAGCAGGACTCTGGAGAACTTGACTGCACACTGAGGAGGTAATTCAGCCATTTGAGTCAGGTGTGTTGGATTAGGGACACAACTAAAACCTGCAGGACACCAGCCCTCGAGGCCTGGAGTTGCCACCCCTGTTCTAGATCATCAACTCTTTAACACCTCCAAGGATCCTAGTGTTTTGGGGTTTTAAAAGTAACTTTTCGAACGATCATCTCTCCATCGTTTACAGGTAGTCCAAAATGCTGCTGCACGTCTTTTGACAGGTAAAAAAAAAGCATGAATGCATCACTCCAGTTTTAGCAGGCTTACACTGGCTTGCTGTCGAATTACATATTGATTTTAAGATTCTTTTAATTACTTTTAAACTCTAAAATGGAATGGGACCTTGCTAATTGACTAACCTGCTAAAACTGTATAACCCCACATAAGCACTGAGATCATCTAACCAGATGCTCTTAGTGCAACCAAGGTCTTGCTGCAAGCGTAGAGGGGATCGGGCTTTTGCAGTAACAGCCCCCAGATTGTGGAATAATCTGCCACTTTTTATTCGTACTGCTGAGTTCATACAGTCTTTTAAATCGTCTCTAAAAACTTACCTTTTTACTGTGGCTTTTAATTCGAGTTCAGTTTGAGTCTTATCAGGTTTTATGTTGTGGTCTCTCTTGTTTTAGTGTGTTGGTTTTAGTTTGTTTTATTGCATCATATCTATTGTATTTTTATTGTTTTTATGCTCTTTGCTTTATTGAATTTATATAATTATCTTGTTTAGTGTAATAGTTGATCTTGTAAAGCACTTTGGTCAACAACATTGTTTTTAAATGTTTTCTACAAATAAAATTGACATTGACATTGTCTTTTAATTTTTATTTAGCCATTTTTTCCTTTTTTAAAATGATTTATTTTTGTGAAGATGCTCAGTGATGTTCCTTGCCAGATGTTCGGTTGTTTAAAGCTGCACTCACAGATCTTTGACTCTCGGACGCAGTCTGAGAATTTACAGACGACTTACTGGACAAATTTTTTGCACTGCAGTCGTCAACAACACTGTCAGAGCACAGCCGAGCTTACAGTCCGCTTTACCCCTCTGCATTGTTCTTTCATTTGGTTTAGGTTGTTAGTTTTACCCACAGAGTGGAGGGAAGCTTTCTGCAGCTCAGTAAAGTCTTAAATCCTCCAGAGAGGACCGAGTTTTTGCTGCAGAGAAACGGTGAGAATTTAACCGACTGCCGAGCCCTGAAGGAGACAGAAAACAGACATCTTGTGCAGCTAAGTGGGACATTTTTCTGACAGCAGCAGACAGTCTGAGCGTCTCTGCAGCTTTCTGTGAGGTTGTCCGACACCACTGAGACAACTTTACAACTTCAACAAGGCTGAGAGCATCTGTGCAGAGACACCGGCCCCGTCCTGAACTGTCACTGCTCACATTTGCTTTAATCCTGCATCAGTCCTGCTTCCCGTCTCCGTGCCTCTCTGTGCTGTTTATCTCTCCTGCCTGAGAATAAAAACCCTGGAAATGAACAGATTGTGTTTGCTGCGTTATGAAATCAAAACAGCGTTCAGCTTATTTTCAGCTCCAGATAACAATAATAACAGCAGCGCCACAGGCTGCAGAGAGCAGGCTGGCACATATGGAGGTGTGACCGAGGATGAGTTTCATAAGCAGCAGAAAATATGTAAAAGAAATGAAATATTTATCAGATACCTGTTGCCTATGGGTATTATTATGGTTGTTATTATTATTATTATAGAGTCACTGCTAAAGGCTGGATAGCCACTCTGTCTGGATATATGTGAATATTGTTTACAGAAGTGCAACTCTGACTTTTTCTTTCTTGATTATTGATTCTGACACTCAGATCTGAGATCGAGTCCAGATCTGACAGCAGAAGAATTTTACTCATGAGTTTGCAATCATATATGATCTATATTTAAACATTGATCGCAACTGTTGAAATCCCCCACGGCCAGTCTGCAGCATGCTAACAGGTTTAAGCTAACTTTTTTCTACAGCAGGTTTATTGCACCTTTCCCTCAGTCACAGAGCCCACACTATCAAATATGATTATCAAACTCACTTTATTTTGCATATTCTGGCTCCAAAACTACTTCTCCACAATAACACCAGCTTTCAGACCACTGGAGAAAAAAATAGTTGTTACAGGGTTTTTCATGTTCCAAACTTATCCAAAAACAACAAAGATGGATTGGATTGGATTGGATTGGATTGGATTGGATGGCTAAAATGTGCCATCCAATATTTTGTTTTTTAACTGATCATCTCTTGGAGCTACAAACCAACTTATTAACAGGAACGAGTTTCTTTCAAATTGGAACAGAAAATGGAAGGTGGTGTGAAATGCACCCAAATTATTGTCGACAGCAGTTTTTAGTGAAAGAAAAGAGGAAAAACACAATAAAAAAATGTGATTCAGCACAACTTTTAGATGAACATGTAAAAACAGATTTATCGCTCTTTGTTTACTTTGTATGAATTTTTAACTTGAAGATGTCAAACTGTGTCCTTTCTTTGAATTATTATGATTCTGTAACAATGTAAATGTCCCTGTCCTGGCCATTGGTCAGTGTTTTGTGTTTTTCCTTCAGGTTCTGTTCTGTTGTATTGTAAGAGTACCTGCTGTTGGGTTGTACTGTAAGTCACATGACCTTAATAACGGAAGTGAGTCTTTTTCATGTGTTCGTGATGCAGCCGGCGGACACGTAGACGCCGTATTGAGCAGGTGGACCTGTTGCTGTGATACGTCGGTGCATATGTCTGTGGATTTACTGAGCTAG
>VUQJ01025400.1:5148-17437 GCA_015108635.1 Andinoacara biseriatus
GCATTAGCTGAAGTTAACAAAGTGCTTCTGTTCTAAAATAGCAGATAAAAGCTAAATTTGTTGTCAGGGGAGCAGAGCATGGTGCTCAGTGTGTAATGTTTTTTTTTGTTTTTTTTACAGTATCCATGTATATATGTTTTTTTTCCCCCAACGACTAAAGCTGCAGGTCTTTTATTCATACAGTGGTCCGTTCTATTCAATTATCTAAGTTTAAGCAGTATCATTAGCACCTACAAGACTTCAACCTTACGTTTAAAAGCCACACAACATTAAATTTATGTTTAAATAGGCAGCATACACTCAACAGCCACTTCATTAGTTTGACCTTGCTGGTACTAAGTCGGACCCCTTTTTTGCCCTCAGAACTGCCTTAATTCTTCATGGCACGGATTCAATGAGATGCTGGAAATATTCCTCAGAGATTTTGGCATCACACAGTTGCTACAGATGTGTGAGCTGTACATCCATGGTCCCAAAGGTGCTCAATTGGACTGAGGTCTGCTGACTGTGGAGGTCATTTGCGTACAGTGAACTCAGTGTCATGTTCAAGAAACCAGTTTGGGATGAATTGAGTTTTGTGACATCATGCATTGTCTGCTGGAAGAAGCCATCAGAACATAGGTACACTGTGGCATAAAAGGAATCATGGTCAGCAACAATACCCAAGTTGGTTATTGTGTTTAAACAATGCTCAGTTAACACTAAGGAGCCCAAAGTGTGCCAAGAAAATATCCCCAACATCATTACACCACCACAAGCTCAAGGCAGGTGGTGACTCATCAGCCAAGGCAGTGTTTTTCCAATCTTCTGTTGTTTAATCCTGTTGAGCTCGTGTGAACTGTAACCTCAGTTTATTAGCTGACAGGAATGACACCCAGTGGTCTTCTGCTGCTGTGGCCCATCTGCTTTAAGGTGCTGTGTGCTCAGAGATGGTCTTCTGCATACTTTGGTTGTGTTACTGTTGCCTTCCTAGGGTCTTTACCTTACAATATAAAGCACCTTGAGGCGACTGTTTGTTGTGATTTGGCGCTATATAAATGAAATTGAATCAGCCTTCAGCCATCTGGCCATCATCCTCTGACTTCTGGCATTAACAAGGAGTTACTGCCCAGAAAAATGCTGCTCAGTGGATATTTTTGCTATTTCTCTGTAAGCCATAGAGATGGTTGTGTGGGAATAGTAGATATCCAGTTTCTGAAATACTCAAACCAGCCCATCTGGCACCAACATGTTCAAAGTAATTTAAAATATATGTTCTCCCAGCAGGTGGTCTTGAACATTTCTACAGGCCTAAATGCATTAAGTTGCTGCCATGTGATTGGCTAATTAGTAAAATGTGAAATTATGATGTAGTTATCCTTACTTGATGGGACTGAATCAGAAGCAAACAAAAAAAAAATCAGGCGTTGTGTATCCAAATCTAGTTTTCAGAACTAAGCTATTGTAGATTGGATTGCGCTTACGTTGTGCTGTGATGCATCCTCCTAATCAAACTGACTCCTTCTGAATGAAAATATCAGAATTGCAGTATCAAAGTACAGTTGGTTTCTGGCCAGATAATAAGAATAATAATATTATTTAACCATTATTACCTTGAAGTAATTTGGAGGGTAAATACACAGATGTAAATACACACCTACCATGATGGAACCTGCACACAAAAAAAGACTTTAAAAGATATTATGGGACAGCATAATGGACCTCATAAAGCAGACTGGCTGTCCTATTACTAGTTGGATACTTTCTAAACCCGAGTTTGACGTTGTCACCTCTTCACGTATCTGAAGACATGTGTGAAGACCTGTGTAGTGCATCTATTATGTATGCTACATGTATATATATGTACATAACATTATTTGCTATTTAGCTGGAATTAGAAAACAAAATATTAGCCAGCTCTCTAACTAATTCGTTGATACTTCAGAGCTTCAGGTTGTCAGGTTTCCACTTCATACAATGGCATTTGGGCAGTGAGTGGAACAAAACTCTTCACCTCAGCTAGAGCTCTCCATGGGAGTAGGATTAATGCAGATTGTTTCAAGCAGGAAAACAAGACTCCTCCATTAGGTTTGGATCTATGTAAGAAATCAAATCCTAGCCTCTGCTGAGGTTTTGTGTTGCTTTTTTGCCCTGGAGCTGCTTTGATGAAGTGTATAAAATAGTGATTGATATGGAAAAGGCTAAAGTAGAGAGGGGTGAGGACAAACTCAGATGATCAAAGAGACGTGGAATGGAGAGAGAAAATGGGCCCTGTGTGGGATGCTTACCTTCATAATAATGTTTTTTTTAACAATTTCACCTTAAAAATAACAGCTTCACAACCATTTTGATGGCGCACTGACTTGTAACAGGGACAATGGTGTCACTCTGCATCCTGTATGTTAAAAATAGCCATTTGTATCTGGGGTTGATTAGCTACAATCCCTTGTGAAAAAAGTTTGAAATCTTCAGGGACTGAAGTAAAGAGACCAGATGGGTGGATGGATGGATGGATGGATGGAAAAAACTTATTTTCAGTCTATTCTGAATCATATGAATTAATATGAATATAGAAAAATAGAAGCCTATTTGTAGGTTTTTAAGATTTACTCCAACTTTTCTCATACAGGCCTTGTTGGCATCACAGTTTACCACACTGGAGGCCAATATGTAGGGTTATTATAAACAGAAAGCCTTAATCTATCCCAAGACCAAGTAGTGAGTGAACATAAAAGAAATAGCAAAGGAAAAGGAAGCTAAAGAGTGATTAATTATGTAATGAAATAAGCGCAAAAAACAAAGCTCCCACGGGGGGACACAAACCCTGGTCTTCTGACAGTATTGGGTTAAATGCATCCGTCAAGGGAATGAGTAAATTAACCGGGACTGCAGCTCACATCTTCTCTCGCTGTTTAACTTTGCTTTGTGTTTGGCTCGATTTTAAGCACCAAAAATACTCTTTGCTTGCTGTTTAGCAAAAGATCAAGGTCTGTATTGAAATCAACCCTGCATGTTGAAAATGATGCTAAATTGTACCCACAGCATTCAAAATTAACACTAAGGGGTCCTGACAAAGTGTCACGTGTGTGACGAGCTGGGAAGGAGACTGAGCTCATAACACACAAAAGTTCTATATACGCACAGGTGCACTAATGTGAGCAGATTCAAAGAGACAAACACACGCATATGCACCCTTGGTTTGCTGTTTCCCATTGGCATGAAGTATAGACAGTTGCATCCACTGCATTATAACATCAGCTGCTCTAAATGAGGCCACTAAATGCTGTGTACTAGATGCATAATAAGAAACGAATTCTGAATTCAATGAAAGTGTCCTATTTTCCTGCACTGTGGAGCTTGAGACAGTGTATGGATGAATGGGGGAGTTCGTGGTGTTCTTTTAACAGAGGCATAGAGGCATGCTGAGTGTTACTGTGATTTGCTATGACAGCCGTGCCCCAGTGCAACATTCATTTAAAGCACAAAGTAAGCTTTGTCCATTTGTTTCCGCTGGTTTGTGTGCTGGGGTGGGTGTGTACAGGGCAGGGCTTGAGGTAGATGAATGCAGAACAGTGTGCATTTCCCAGCCAGGTGGAATCAGACAGTCTCTTCTTTAAATGACAGATGAGCCGCGAGACCATCTACATATATCATGTTGTGCTAGACTGATCAGGAGAAAGACTGGTGGCAAGGCAGAGAAATCCCTACAGGATTTTTGGACTTAATAATTTCATGAGAGGCTGAACACTGTGAGAATTACACCAGACAGGCAAGAGAGGCTGCTTATTTTCAGCACCAGTTGGGTGGTATTTTTGCTCAGTCTCCCTGACTGCTTTTTCTGTTAAAATGCATCGCTAGGTCAGACACACAAGCACTGTGCTGTTCCCTCCATTTTGTCCCATCTGTTTAACATGGAGCATTACTAACACAATCAGCAGATCCCAGTGCAGTGTGTGCCAAACACTACTGGAACAACTACCACAGAAAAAAAAAAATCACACATTTTCTTTCATGTCACTGCTGTCAAATAATTTCTTTAGAAAGAATTAATGTGGCAGGACTGATATGCTTTAATCTTACAAATACACCTCTTAGGAAGTCATCTGTTTAATGTTCTAATCTGAGTTTCTCCATCTAAACTTAGCACACAAAGTAGAGACATTTGTGTTTGGTGGATTGTTTCTTGGTTGTAACAATGCTTCCTCAAAATAAATCTTTTACCGTTCGAAAGCCTGTTTATTTCCTCTTAAAAGGTGCCACATTTGCAAGGAAAATACATTTGTGTATGTGGGTATCACCTATGAAAAATTCTCCAGGTCTTCTCTGCCAATGCCAAACAGCCCATTGACTCTTGTTTTGAGCTTCTGGTACTCCAGGTGCTGACAATCAGGCTTGCCATCATTGGAGGCAGTCTTAATGCAGAGTGATATTTAGATGAGATTCTGCAACCAGTAGCAATCCCATATCTCCACAGTCTGAGACCAAATTCTGTCCTCCAAGACGACAATGCCAATCTTAATGACAATCTTAATAAGTCAGAAGTTTCTTGATGCCATGAGCGGAGTATGCCTCAAGCTGGGACCACCACATTCCAAGTCTGCAAGTCCAGCTGAGACAGCCAAGGGAGTGAGCCTGAACCAACAGAGTGGAGCTCCACATCTGCTCTCAGGCTGCAGCCTGTTGCACCCCTAGTCAAAATGCATTCTTATTAGCATAAAAGCCCCATAGTGTAGATACTGTACAGTACGCTAACTGTTGGCTGTGTTAGCTTAACCATGTAGCAAGCTACTGCTCAATTATAAAACAAAAGTAAATGCAAATCTAAAGAAAGGCTTTGGTCATTTATAATGCATTGGAAATTCAATAATGGAAATCTACTGGCTTTGCTACGCTTACCAAATGCTTAAAGCACTTAGCCCCATTAACCCATACATTGATACACCATTTTGTCCTATACACTTTATCTAATTTTCAGATCAATTAACGTGAAATGGATGTCTTTGGACTGTGGGAGGATGCTGGAGAACACAGAGGAAACCAGCACAGGCACAGGTAGAGCACGCACACTCCACAGAAAAACCCCAGGAGATTTGAACCCAGACCCTTCTTCAATTAAGGTGAGAGAATTTTTTATCTTAATCAAGCTAAAATTATTGAATTATCATTGGACAAATACAATGTCTAAATTGTATTCCGGTTATTGATTGGTTAGGAAGGACAAGCTCTGTTGTATCCTCAATTTACATGTAACAGATTATCATTTAAATATGCTAAGTTATATCAGCAATATAAAACCTCCTCTGATCCCAAATGATACTTTATACGAACTACCCTTTCCCCTCATTATTGATGTTTTTTTGGTTGTTTTTTAGTGGCAGGAGGGGGATATCTATCGATCTAGACACCTTTCTCTTGCCTCTCCAAAATAGAGGAGGAGCAATCTCCTTTGCCTCTATGAACCAGCCTCCTCTGGTGTAAATCAATTGCAAGAAAAAATCTATAGTGCCATCCAGTCTGAAGCAATCTGAATCAACAAAAGGTCAGTGTAACATTGCATGCTGTAGCATAATTTCCAAAAATAACTGTTTTAGTGGGCTTAACAATGTTCAGTATTCTCTAGAGAGCCATCTGAAGTTCCCACTGCAGAGTTACAACTGCCCTCAGGCCAGATATGCTCCTGGTCACAGAGGCCACCAAAAATATCACACTAGTGAAACTGACAATGCTGCGGGAGGATCGCATGGAGGAAGCCCCCCCCATAAAAGATAAAGAACCTCATATGAATAACTGGTCATCGTGTGCAAGTAGCAGGATAAGGTGTCAAGATGCATGCCCATTAAATCTGCATGCAGAGGATTTCTGGGGCATTCTCTAAAATGCCCGGAGCTAACTCAGTTTCACAGAACTGTCAAGGAGCTGAACTATCAAGAACATCAGCTAGACATTCAGAATTGAGAGAGGAGACCCAACCCGAAGTCAACCCGAAATAGGAAAAGAAACTGGTGAGAGTTGCTCCATATATGCTCTACACCAAGGGTGGGAAATTAATTTTCCCAAGGGGCGACATGAGAAACTGGGATTGCTGTGGAGGGCCACACCATGAAGCTTATTAATAAATAAAATTAATATTGGTGCAGCCCTTCAAAATAGTCCCAATTTCTCATGTGGCCCCTTGGGAAAAATTAATTTCCCACACCTGCCTAGACCTAAGGTTCTCATGGGCCAATCCCTACAAACATTTAGTGCAGCTGGAGATACTTTTGACTGTTGCTCCCTGTCAGCTGCTAATTGTGTAGTTTCCATTTCCACTGGGATAAACCTGCAGGCTATGTGTCATGTGTACACTTAAAAGAACCCTTTTTAATCAGAGTATAGCATCAAGTCCATTAAACTGGGATATTGATCTGGTCAGTTAAGTAGCAGAGGAGGTTGTTAATCAGTTTCAGCTGTTTTGGTGTTAATGAAATTAACAGGTGCACTAGAGGAGCAACCGTGACACAATCCCCAAAAGAGGAATGCATTTTCCCTCCTCATCTTTTCTCACTGTTTTTTCACTAGTTTTGCATTTGGCTAGCGTCAGTGTCACTACTGGTTGCACGAGGCTATACCTGGACCCTACAGAGGCTGCTCAGGTAGGCCATCCTCCTGGAAGATGAAGGAATTTATACCATTGACTGGGCCCCACGCTTGCCTGACCCAAATCCAACAAAAAACCTCTGGGACATTATGTTTTGGTCCATGTGACACCACCAGGTTGTCTGGGAGCTTTGTGATGCCCTGGTCCAGATCTCATTAGGGGCATGCATACAAACGCGTGGGGGGCGCCACACAAACTACCAAGTACCATTTTGAGTTGCTCCAATGAAATTTCTGCTAAATGGACTGGCCTGCTGCACCATTGTTTCCAATTTGATTTTTGGTTCTCCTTGAATTCAGCCCTTTGTAGGTTGATCATTTTCATTTCCATCAAACGATGTGGAATCCTTTCATTCCTAACACATTACCCAGACAATATCAGTATACATACCCAGCATGATTTTATTTTTTTTCAAAGCATTCCTTTAATTTGTTTGAGCAATGTACTTCTATTTATGGATAAGAGGTACTCCACTGGGAACAAAAAGACTTTTATTACATTCAGTGATTTCCCCATTTTTTTTGTTTAGTTTTTTTTTTCTCTCTTTTGTAAATTTCAATTTATTATTCCCTAGTTGTCCAGTTGTTGTCTTTTAAATGTTCCATGTTCAATGCAAATAATTTTGTGTTTAAAAGTTCTGTTTGGACCATCAGCTCTGTTTCGTTTATGTGAGCTGTCTGAATTCCTCAACCTTTCTATCTCTCATGGCACTGGCCATGTCCGTGGCACTGAGATCCATTTGTTATGCAGGTTCATGAGATCAAGTGGGTGTTTGTCATTCCAGAGCACACTCCTTCACAGTGGTTGGCTGCCTGTCTCTCTGTGATACCACACTGAGGAGAAAACAGCATGACACAGGCCACGGTCGTCTGCCTCACAGAGGAGGAATGTACAGAGGCCACTTCTCATATGTTGCTCTGATTTGCTCCAGTGTTACATTGATTTGCCAGCGAGATGGTCAGGCAGACGGTATTTGCTACACTAGTTTGATTCTACTGTCAGTCAAGCAGCAGCTCTTCATGCTCTGCCAGTGATAAAAAAGATGCACATTGGAAAATAGGACTCTCTCTCTCTCGCTCTCTCTCTCTCTCACTCACACACACACACACACACACTGACACATCAACAGTCACAGCAGTTGTGAGCGTGACCCCACAAAATAGTGATGAGGTCATTACAGGCGACACAGCTAGGGCTGGAGACTGGAGCCTGGAGGCTGTGCGGCAGTAAAACAGAAGAGAGTACAGCATGTTCCTTAGAAAGGCGAGAGGTCAGGATGTGCTAGTCGCCAAGCTTGTCCTCAGTGCAGGATACAGAGGACGGGGAGCCAGTGACATCACACAGGGCCACTCATGGTGACTCACTGACACTAATTATGGTTTCAACCTCCTGCTCTCGCTCAGTTTGACTCCTCTTCACCTCACTGCTGACATTTCCACCAGCGACATTTTGACAATCTCTCTCAAATCTCTCGTTTTTCTCCCGCTTGAACTTCTTCTCTCACCTTTCTCTCATTCTCCCTCTCTCCTTCTTTCCCTGTAGCACACAGACACAAATAAAATTTAAAAATTTAAATTCCGATTTTTAGTTCACGCTATCCGTTTCTGTGTCTCACACAATCCTTTCTCCCTCCCGCCCTTCCCGCGGGATCATTTTTAGCTTCTGTAAGAGCAGAGACGCTGTTGCAGAGTGCAAAATGTCTTCTCTGCTCTGTCACTTCACTTTAAAAACACACAGGCTGGGGTAGAGCTATTTGGTCAAGTCTGTTGATATCCTGTTAAAGGATGATTCACTTCATGTCCGCTGCAAGACAGGTGAATAGAGAGTGGTGGAGTGGTTACAGAAAAAAGGCAAGCTAGGAAAGGATGAGGCAGGAAAAGTAGCTAAACTCTGAGAAAAAGAGATTTATATATAGGGAAGAGGTAATAGAGAGGGTTTGGTTTGCAGCAGCAGTGGGTGGGTTTGTATTTGTGCTCCCGGTTAGCTCTCAGTTGGCTGATATGAAGGAGCCTTGGCAGAACAGTCAGCCAGCAGCCAGCACACCTGAGGAGTAAACATGACAGATGCTGATAGACCCTGACGTAGACTGATAAGCTCTCTCCCACAATCCCCCAGTGCTGTCCACAGTGGTGCAGAAACCTTATCGTGCGTCGCACCGTGCCAAGCCTTTCCCTCACATCGCCACCATCGCAGTCTCCGCGCAGCCACCCTCGATAGGCAGGCGTCACCACATGATCCCTCCCAGAGCATGACGCTGGCTGCCCGAGCTCAACCTGGTGGGGCTCGAAATAATACTCAACTCCTGCAATTATTCATCTCATCTTGGCAGCCAGCATATTTTATGAACATCCTGAGGCTTGATTGAGTACCACGTTAGCTCTAAGTGTAATGATGTAGAGCAAGCTATCAAAGAAAGAGAAAATGAATGATGAGATGCCAACGTTACACCGGTAAAATGTAAATTTGCAAGGGATGCACCAAAAATCTGTCACAGATACAACGTTGAAATAACTATTTAGCCTGCTGATATTATTTGGCTTGTTCATTCACCCTTTTTTTGTGCCAGAGAAACAAAGACATTTTTGAACATTTAGTGTACAAACAATTTATGTGACACAACAACATGCAATGACACCAATTGTAACAAATGCTTGGGCAGTATATAGGTGCATCCCTTAAGCCACAATAAAGCTGTTGTGTAGGCTAAAATATTGAAACCATATGCTAGTAAATGTAAAGGTTTCTTGCACTGAAGTAGCAAAAGCATGGTCATTCATAAAAGGATATATACGGGTTATTGTTTTTGTTCTTGTGAGCCATTCAGAGGTGGACTTGCTAGTGTGTTTCAGGGCGTGAATTGATGGCCAGACATTCTCCTTCAGGATTTTCTGGTATAAAGCTGAATTCATGGTCCCATCAATTATGCAAAGTCATCCAAGTCCTGAAGCAGCAAAGCAGCCCCAGACCATCACACTGCCACCATCGTGTTTGACTGTTGGTATGATGTGTTTTGTTTTTTTTTATGAAATGCTGTGTTAGTTTTATGCCAGATGTAAGATGGAGTCAAACCTTCCAAAAAGTTCAACTTTTGTTTCGTCAGTCTACAGAATATTTTCCCAAAAGTCTTTGGGAGTTGTTAAGATGTTTCTGGCAAATGTGAGACGAGCCTTTGTGTTCTTTTTGGTCAGCAGTGGTTTTGTCCTTGGAACACTCCCATGGATCCCATGAAGTCATGAACTCTGACCTTAACAGGGATAAGTGAGGCCTGCAGTTCTTTAGATGTTGTTCTGGGTTCTTTTGTGACCTCCTAGATGAGTCTCCATTTGTGGATAGTGGCTCTCACCATGGTTCGATGGAGTTCCAAAGCCTTAGAAACGGCTTTGTAACCCGACTGATAAATGTCAGTGACTTTGTGTCTTAGCTCTTACTTTAGATCGTGGCATGATGTGTTGCTTTTTGAGGCCTTTTAGCCTGCTTCAATTTATCGGACAGGTTCAATAATTTCATAATTTAACATGTCTGGCAGTAATCAGGCCTGGGTGTGACTACTGAAATTGAACCAAAAAATGTGGTAATCAAAGTTAATTCATGATTTTTCCAGTCTTACCCAGTGGAATTGCAGCATCCCGTCTGCACTCTGTTGAACAGATAAGCACATGTGGCACATGAGCAAAAAGTTGGTAGTACCATAGTCTTCCTAATGGACATGATGGTGTAAAGAGTGCAGATGCTTCAGTTTTAGGATTTAGTCTATTCACTTTCTTTAACTTATTCTACAGCCTAGCAAAGAGAAAAAAATCCATGTAGTTAATTTAGTAAAATTTTAACTTGTGTGAACCATAATTTTACAATACCAATTTTTCTATTTTGTTATGAGGCTGATATAAGTCTGCAATTGCTTTTAGTTTCAACAAAATCCTTATAGATGTTGTTGATCGGCAGGATTACTGTCCTGAAATAAGCTTCTATATATGACAAAGTCAGAATTGTAAGTTTCCAACCAACTTTAGATTAGTGGTTATTTTACACTAGAAAGGGGCGAGAAGCTTGGTCATTTGGGAGGGACCCAGAGTAGAACCGCTACTCATCCACATCGAAAGGAGCCAGTTGAGGTGGTTCAGGCACCTGATTAGGATGCCTCCTGGGCACCTCCTAGGTGAGTCCCACTGGGAGGAGGCCCTGGGGCTGGCTAAGGACATGCTGGAGATGATTATGTCCCTCAGCTGGGTTGGGAACACTCCCGGAAGAGCTGGAGGAGGTAGCCGAGGAGAGGGACATCTGAGCTTCTCTGCACGTGGCTATGCGGCAGAAAAAGGATGGAAGGATGGAGGGATTACACTAGAAAGGCAAAATGCAAATGTATTAATTTATTTGTACTATTAAATTAGATGTAATAATATTGGCGACACTAACTGTTTATTAACTGCTGCTTACATAATGCTGAAGTAAGGTCTCTGCATTAATCCAGTGCACCTCTTGACCCCCGGTGCCACTCTCTGGTTTTCATTCAGATGCTTATGATTTCTACTGACCTGTCTCCATTGATTCCTCGCCTTGTTTGTAAACACATCTAATCAACTGCATCCTGGCTCTGACTGATCCCTGTCATTTACAATTACTCAAATCGCAGTTCAGGCCTGCACTACTTTTTGGCTTCTGAATATGTGGACTCTGCATCATGTTAACTAGCATCGAATCCTCTTGTGGGTGGACAGGCTGGAGTCAATAAATCCTGAGAGATCCTGCACAGCAGTAGCACAGAGCCAGGAGTGGGCAGGTCATGCTGCTGCAGGCAAACAGACAGCGAATCCACTGGGAGGCACATATCTTAGCTCCAAACAACAATGCACTATCCTATCCTTTTCTGTGTGACTTCTTAATCTGACACTTGTCATTGCTACGAGCAAGAAAATATTTTGCTGTAACCAAGCCAGTTAACCTCTTGAGACTGCTGAAGTTGTGGAGAATATGTACAGTACAGAGTAGTATGGTGTGGAATCATACATAATTTAGATTTACCTAGCCTATTATCTAGAGCACTCTTCTTTACAAGAACATGTCATTTCTACTAAATCCGCTCTGTTGGACTGACTGTCGGAGAGACATGCTCTCAGCGCAGGTATCCCTAATGGGAGGCTTTCACTTCAAGAAACATAATCAGTAGTGAGTGCTGAAAGGTCAGAATGGCCATTTGACTGCAGAGACAGTCAGATGAAATGCAGCTTTGAGTGGCTACTGAGTGTATCGGTCATTAAAAAAAAAAAAAAAGATGCTCAACCGCAAAACACAGGCCATCAACCTTATAAAAGTCTTCATCCTGTTCCACGTATGCATGAGGAAAAGCAGTAGTTTGTTGTGGTTTTCTGAAAGCAGTGAAGGTGAAAGACATCGGAAGTTTTGTGACTCAAACACATTAGGCCTGTTTGTCGGGGGGGGTAAAAAAAAAAATCCGGTCTTCACCATCCTCCATTTCACTCAAGAGGAAAATGGCCCTCTCTGCAATGATGGCATAAGGACTGTGTGTCATATTTAATGCCAGTCATTTTCTGGCATGTTGGTCGGTCTGTAGGGATCTTGTGCGTAATAGCCAGAGGGATAATGGTTATGGTAGGAGTGGGGTTAATAAAAAAATAAGTACGAATAGCTGGTAGTGGAGTGAGCAGGAAAAGTCTG